>SWCR01000046.1:0-16074 GCA_007556565.1 Elsinoe fawcettii
GCGGTCCAGCCGCGCCCTGATTGGTCGCTCATCCGAGCGCCAATCCTCATTTCTTACACTAGCCTCTAAATAATAATAAGCTTCGACTATACTTAGTTTAAATTCTTGCGAACTTTGTCTTATTCGTTTACTAGCTCAATTTTATGATGGTATAATTATAGTAGACTAAGCTATCTATTCGTACTACTCTCGTAAGAGTACTAACTAAGAGGTTAATTAGCTTCGCCTGAATCACTCGGCGGGATCTGCTACGCATGGAACAGAAAATCGTAGTAGAAGTTTTTAAAAGAGATCCGGAGGTAGAATCATACTTGTCAAACGTGCCCTCTTCTAAATCTGTTTAGCGATGGCATGTTATCCAACTAGTGGATCCACAACATTTGCGCGACATGTGGGATAATATTGAAGCCACACCTAAAGCGTCCTCAAATTTCAAGCCCACGGCTATCTTGAAGAGGTATTACTCTTGAGCCAACACCGCCAGTGTCTGTGACATTCGTAGACTGCCTAGGTAGGATTGGTTGAGAGGCTTTCATCGGGACGTTTCAGAGATGCCAAGCCAGTGATGACCTGTGGTAGAGAACATATCTTCTTGCCCTACGACCACTCATGCTTGACTGTCGAAGACGGCGGAACTCAGAAGCTGCTTTTCACACAGAGCATGCTTTATGTTGAACATGACTTGATTCTCTCGGGCAGAGCACGAAGGCACAGCCATCCGAGGTCGACACAGGCCTAGCACGATGCTAGCTAGAGGAGCGATCTTCTCGATGGAGACAATTATGTTGTGAGGGAGGGCAGGAAAAAATTTCACGAATTCATGCGGACGGGATCTTGGGTTAGGACACGATCGTGCTACACTTCACTCAGACATGTGTTACATGCCCTAGTTAATCGCCAGGGGTTTCGGGTGAGCAATCCATTATCTATCCGAAAAATATTCGTCCTTGCTATCGAGAATGCATATATAAGATGACCAATTCCCAACGTTCAACCGCGTAACGTTCAACCGCGTAGCGTCCGCGGGGCATATCTATTCACGCTCAGAAACCAGAATTACAAAAGCATCCATTGATCAAATTCCTTTTCGAAATGAAGGCCGCCAATTTTCTCTTCTTGAGCTTAATCATCATCGGTTCACGAGGTGCACCTCTTGAGACAATTCGAGACCTTCAGCAAGAAGATGCAGTAGACAATGGACATTTCATCTGCTACGGTGCACTCAAGAGGAACTCGATTCCTTGCTCGCGAAGGGGCACAACATTCGAAAACTGCAAAATAGGTGCTCCGGCCAACCCTTACACCCGAGGCTGCAGTACCATAAACCGTTGTCGACAAGTCCTCAATTGCCCCGAAGGATTAAAGCTTGACTGGGTCAGTCACGCTGGGGTAATCACGCACGAACCCTGATCACGTTGAGACACTAGGAAAGCCCAGTGCGCCAAGCCTATGTCGTGGGCTTACCCCATACTAAACGCGGTCGGGAATCTATGGGGAGAATAGCTGTTATCAACTGCATTCTCGTCTCCGTCAGGCTGGCTGGTTAATAATTAAGATAGAGGTCAAGGTTTATCCATGTAAGGTGCTCAAGTCCATGCGTGCCGAGTTTCTCTGTGACATTTGCTATTTTTTCTGTCTCGTGATGTATTCGCCCGCATTGAATGCTTTACGTGGAACGCGTTTCAACGTTACTCAGACAAGCGAATCTAGGGAGAAGACTCTGACGTTCGAAAAACTAGTCAATGCGTGCACAAAATCAATGCGTGCATTGATCGCACTTTGCGTGCGGCAAAGATGAAACGTCAATGACTTCGTCAAGACGTCGATTGTGGCACTTGCATTTTGAAACCGATGGCTATCGGCCGGTAATCAGTCCCTTGGTCGTGCCCATGTACGCTGCATCAATCCAACTGGACCACCGGTCCAGAACTGGCCATGAGTAAAATCGATGATATAACATAGCTCTTGTCTAGGCTGCTCCCGCATGACTGTCCCTGCTGGTAGCTTATCAAAGTCACTTGCCTGAACAGCAGACTGGGCTCTTAGAACGTCAAACAAGGATGACTAGGATGACTTTCCATGTAGCTGAAGAAAAGGCCTTTACAGACAAACGCATAGTCTCAAGCTGGAGCAAGACCGGCTTAACCCCCCTGCTACACTCTCTAGGTACCGGATGAGCTGAGGCCAGAGAATCGGAGACAACGAACACTAATAGAGCCAAGTCGAGGAGCATCAAGCAGCTCTACTGCCTGCTAGGAATTCTCCTTCTGATAGTGAGCAGCTCAGAACAGTCGTTCAACAAGACTGTTGCTCGAAAACGGAGAAACCAATTACGAGGCTTATTGATTGACCTCTATAGGGGCAGTAAAGAGACCGGTGCAGGAGATGAAAGAAGTAGTACTTACTAACAGATTTAGTGACTGTTCAAAAATATTCGATAGCTGAGGACACATCCATACAGACAAGGTCATAATGAGGGAGAACTGTATTTAATTCAAATCCCCCATCAGAATGAGACTTAAGGTAGTGTTCACAGGTGTTGCCAAAATATCCCTAATAGATTCGAACTTGACTACAATTATGTTAGTGGCGCAAATGACTTATGAAGTCAAGCACTTCGATGACTTGAGGTGTGCATCGACTTCGTTTGTACACGAAATGGTGGAGACTTCTAGTTTTTCAGTTACACTTGAGCACTGAGCACAGATAGTCGCTAGAGGTTATGCGGCCATTGATGAGCCAGAGGAGGTAATGAACCTGAGAATGCGGAAGTGAGGCATTACCTTCGTTAGCAAGAAAGAGGGATCGCACAACTGTGACAGTGAAGCTGGATGTGGAGGTGCATCCCAGCTAGCCACTGCTGTCAAATAACAACCCCTCCACAAAGGCACTCAATAGAGCCTTATAGCTCTTTTTTCGCAAGACAAGAACATTGACCAAGCTCCTCACTCACTCATTCATCGGGAAGAAAGCATATGCAAAAGACAACCTAGAAGGAGAAACTAGAGGAGGCATTCCACCTTCTTGACGATGAGTGTATTTTGAAGAATAACGGCGCCGAAAGGCTTGTATTACAAGATTTCGTCCAAGGTAGTGCTAATAGGTCAGGTTGAGACATTGAGAGGGGAAAGGAACATATAAATAGCGAGGTTGAAGGTAGCTGACAGAGCTTGGAGCTGCTGAGAGTTCAACATGATTATTACCTAATTAGGAAGTAATCAAGTGCAATCAATCTAGTGTCGACTTCGATAGGTAGAGAACAAAGTTTATTACTGCCTTCCTCTTCGAAACTGAGGTTGTCCTATAAGCTTATATATGCGCAAATACATCAAACAAACCGGATGAATCAGGAGAATAGCTTATTAGTAGAGGATGTGCAAAATATGGTCTGATTTTATCATGAATCGAGGTTGTAGTGGAACAGGGAGAATTGATGTCTCGGGTCCTACTACAGCTGAGTTCTACCTGGGTCAACATATAGCAACTTCTGATGTGACCTTTTTCCCTCTCAACATCTCCACCAACTGTCTTTACACATTCAGCATTATGCTTCTCAAAGACGAAATATACCCCCCTTGCCAGAGGTCCCGATGCATCCGGACTGCAGCTTCGAGCTAGTCAAAGAACTCCTCGATCGAATTGAAGTCACGCAGACGGGGGGAAATATAACGTTAACACACCAATCTGCTCGTGAAGTGAGGTCATCCGTTCAGATTTATGGGAGGATCTGTCATTCGTAAGTAGAACGGACCGATGGAACAGATAGGGCTGATACAGAGGTATCAACTTTTCTTCTAGCCAGCCTGAATAGCGATCTTCATCCGTGGGTTCAAAGCGTACCTCAGTAGTCTTCACACTTCCAATAGGATTGCCATGCAAGATATGAGCTCGTTCATCACGCTCGACACTGATTGTCTCTTCAGAGGTCGAGCCTATCGATGACCGGCCGCACTTCCGGATACCGAGCCTCCCGTCACAGTCAAGTTCAACTGTGAAAACTAGCTGAAATGGTTCGAAGGTGTTCATTATCGCTATGCGAGTATCGGGAAGAGCTTGACAACGCTGGGCTGCAATCTTCCGAGTGGCCTCCCGACTCTAGCCAACTGCTTCTAGCTTCAGAGGGCCGTTCAGCCACATTCTTTCAAAAGTCTTTCTTCTAGTGAGGTTCTCCGAGTAATGTTGACAGACCAAAAGGATGACCTCTGCCTAGAGAAGCCGTGTAGTTTCGATACCATCTCGCGAAGAGCCATAGCCCTGGTGCTGTAAGTGGATACGCTCTGCATTTGTGATCATAGACAACTGAGCAGGTCTTTGAGGTAGAAGCTCATTTGTTTCCTTACTTTGTTCGGGCACGATCTTTTCAGATTTTTACACAGCACAGCCACTGTGGTAATGTTGGGAGTATGGTATCTCTTCCGAGCGTTTTGCGAGGTACCAGAGCTTGAGCAGCTCCGCCATGCCTTGCTCATGCTTCCAATGCCTTCAGTATTCACATGCATGAAACGGTGGAAAGTTCTGGTTCTAACCACATTATCTATGTCCTGTTCGTATGCATCCATCGAGACTGGGAGAGATGGACCACCGGTCGGCCATTAAGCTGATGTGAGTGCTCGCAACGTCAGTCCTGCTTATTCTGAACCACGGTCGGGCATGTACGTAAGGATGTTCAACGACATTACATTTGGCTTGTGGCTCAAGCCTTGTGCTCAGTGAAATCGAAAATGTTTGACCTTTCGAGCGTGTGTATTGCAGAGCGGAGATTGACTGCTGGCCATAGTTGCACAATGTCTTCCACTTTACCGACGTAGTTACGCTGAGCTCGGTATTCGTCCGGGCAGCCACTGTGTGCACTCGTATCAGTGGGATTCCCAACAAGTACTTTCATTGTCGTGACCCGTCCTCTTTTGGCCAGTTCATCAGTAGTGTAGATCCCTGAATTTCGCATTCGTGAGACAGTCACTTTGAGATACGTCCATGACCATATCGATCTGCGAAGATGGTAAAGGATGTATCGAACAGTTCTCTACAGTATTGACGACAAGCTTGCCAAATACCAGGATCGCCGTTGCAACTTTGATGTTCGCGCCCTAGTATTCTCGATGAGATTCGATCCTTATCATTCAGTGTACGGCGCTGTCTGCCTGTGCGGTCAAGCGTGAGCGCACTCGAGGTTTGACCTCTCACAAGAAATGATGGTAGGCATAACGGGTACGCAAAGTCTAATACCATCCGCGGTCGTCCGTGATTTTTTTGGCGATAACCCTTGGTGGAGACATTTCACAGATTCGATGGAGTGGACCATGGATCTGTTTAGAGCTGTATCACTTGCAATTGCCCGACTCTGTTGCAAACCATGGGTCATGAAAAAGAGTCGACTTTGTCGTTCATCCACCTGTATTTGTCGCCGCCCTGAACATATTCGACTAGCACCCCACTGAATACGCACGACATGGGTAGTAACACAGAGGTTCTCTCGCCTCTAGCTTTTCTCAATATTTGATCCATCTTTCAGAGTCCGATTCTCAGCAATTGAGTTGCGATGCGGAGCAAACATGGCTACCGAGATTTTCAGGATCTCAGTCCCACTTGGCGCTCTGTCCAGACTAGTTAGCCTCATAGCAGCAAAGACCACCATTAGCACTCACCCAATTCGTCGTATGAAGCTGTAGAACTTGGTGTAATTGCTCAATATCACTTTCTAGAAGGTGTAATGGAGCGCTGAACGTCGCACTCTCGATGGCTCGTCACTGCTCAGCATATCAGCGCCGCCACGCCGTAGAATTACTCTCTACAGGCCTCTTCACTAGTGAGGAAGTCGGTCGAGCTTGTAGTGTTTCCAGACGGTCAATTACGCGATACAAGAGAAATCTCCGTCTCTTTGGCACAGCTGAATCGCCCCATACGTTGACTGGACCACGCCGACTGATCGATCCAGTGTCGCTTGCAGCACTTCTCCAAGCTCTTATCCACCGGCCAACCATGTATCTCGATGAGATGGCAGTGTTCCTCTTTGATCAGTTCGGCCTTGCTGTATCCTTGGCGACCGTTCATCGAGCCTTGGAGGATGTAGGCTGGAGTCGGAAGGCCGCTCGGAAGATTGCTGCTCAGCGGTGCCAGGAGCTGCGTGATGCTCACCAGCTTGTAATCGCTGAATTTGAGGCTAATCAGCTGGTCTACATGGATGAATCTGGCTGCGACGAGCGTGTTGGTTTCCGGAAGATGGGCTGGTCGCCCCACAGGGTGACTCCTGAGCAAATAGTCAGCTGTGAACGAGGCCAAAGAGTTCACATCCTTCCGGCCTATACCGTGAACGGTGTACTCACCGCTGATGTCTATACTGGATTCACCGATGAGGAGCGATATGGCCGCTGGCTAGAGGAGCAAGTCTTGCCGCTGTGTGGTCGATATCCTGCAGCGAATTCAGTGCTTGTCATGGATAATGCCTCCTTCCACAGGTCAGAGCGGATCACGGAGGTTTGTGAGGCTGCTGGCGTGAGGCTAGTATACCTCCCGCCATACTCACCAGACTTCAATCCTATTGAGGAGTACTTTGGCCAGCTAAAGGATACAATCCGGCGGCATTGGCACCTGTGGGAGAGCGGTGTTCATGATGAATTCGAGCACTTTATTGCTGACTGCGTGAGGATAAGTGGGAGTAATAGAAATGCAGCTAGAGGTCACTTCCAGAATGCATATGTAGAGGTAGGTGTAGGTGACGTCGTCACCCTTCCTAATTAGGCAATTGTAATAACGAAGCTGGTGAAAATTTCAACCTCCTGCCTCTACAGCCCCTCTAACCTCTCGTTTCTGTATCTCTTCCACCTCTCTATGTCTCGGATTAGCCTGTCAGCAACGCCCTGTACAACCCCCTGCGAGACGAGCCACTCTGGAGTCTTGGTTTTGAGCGTATGGAGATCCATGCATTGCTCGTCAAGAAGATCGAACGCCTCCTCTAGTTTCTCCTTCCAGGTGAGCTTTTGCACCTCCTCCTTCTGCCAATCGATATAAGAACCAAGCGCTTGGTCTATACTCATCTCCTCACGGAGAGGTGAGCTCCGGATCTCTAGCAGCACCGGTGCTCGTTGCTCTGGCAGGCTCACCCCTGAGCTTGAAAGGAGCTGGCGATCAAGATTCGAGGTAAGATTCACTCCTTGTTGTCCCTTCGCATTCTTTGGCTGCTGGTCATTAGTAATAAGCCTCAATCTGAGCGCTTCAGGCGGTTCGTCGATACTTGCCTTTAACCGCGAAATAGCTTCAGTCCACTCACGCCAGCGCGAGTGATAAATTTTATGGTGGCACTGAGTGCTCCGATCGATCCAGCAATAGTCGCACTTTGTGCTTAGTGAGCAATTACCTGGACAACGCCATCGATTTACAAGCTGTGCATGGTTCGAAGCATAGGTGGGAGGAGCTTGCTCGGCCTGCTGTGAAAGATCCTCCAGCATATTGATTGTTGTAGAGGCTCGCGGCGTCGCTCGAGGTGGATCACGGGAAGCATACAAGATTGTGAATTCGACTGACTTTTGCTCAGCTGGATATCGGAGTGACCACGACCTTAGCGTATCGTCGAGGGGTGACCAATCCAAGCTCGCTCGAGTATAGTCTACCTTCCGAACGCCACGACGAGACAGCTTAGCTGTGACCTTGAAGGTTTGCAGCTCAAACCGTGAGATCCCCTTGTGGTGGAAGGCGTCACGGACTATTGGCTCGATTATCTCTGACCACAGAGCAGATGCCGCCTTGTCAACCACGCTCACGCCGTCTGAATACAAGCTGCGACTATTAAGCTTTATGCTCCACTGCAAGGTCCAGTTGATCGGCTCGACAAATTCACGCTCCAAGCTCTCAGTATTACGACGTGACCGGCTTACCTCTGGCGACGGCGGCGGTGAAGAGTCGAGCTCTGACGGAGGCTGAGCTGACGGCGGAGCTGACGGCGGAGCAGGCTCATCCTCTGGCGGCGGTGTTCGAGCTGACGCTGCTGGTGACGGCGGCGTCAACTGCTCCAGTGCAGTAGGAGGAGGAAGATCAACAACACCTTGGGCTTGACGACATCTCTTCCTCTGAGCAGCTGGCTTAGCTTTGGCTGGCTGTGTGGCTGGCGGCGACGGTTGCTCACCAAGCGCGCGCTGTCAAGGTCTCAGATTCCTACTGGAGCGGCGCATGATCTATTACACCTTTACAGAGCTTCACTATTTCCTCAATAGGCAATTTTGATAGAGCAATAGGTCAGTTCTTCGAGCCTGTCGTTTTTACTATGAAGCCGACTAATCAATTTAGACAAACGCCAAGTGTGACGGAGAACCTGAAAACCTCGGTAGCATTGCCATGCTTTTCAATATCTGTCGGAAGGGCATGCGCAGTATTTGATCACACAAAATCAGTCTCCATCGTCCGGAGCGATACTCTGGTAGTAAAACTTGTCCAGCGGCTAGGTACGACGGTCTCAATCATGGCCGTACTGTACGATTGTGAAAAATGTCCGAAATCCATCGAGGTTCAGTACGACCACAGTAGCTTTAGGCCGACGTACTTGAGGACCTCTCGCCACATCTCGAACGTGATCTCGACGGAGTCTGGTGCTCTCTTCGGATTCTACTTGAGGATCGCCCGCTGCGGCTCATCCGTCGTGATGGGCGACGTTTTGCGCGGCCTAAATGTGAGGCGGAAGATCTACATAGCCAAGCTACTCTGTGGTCGTTGGTCTCTGCCCTTCCAATTGACTCTTTGGTTATAGGTATTCTCTACCTAGGACCTGCAGTGTTTGTATACCTGTTTGCTTCAAGAGCCAGCTTGGAACGTCTACAAAATCTTTCCAGAGCGGTTTTCCACGCTTCTCTATTCATTTGATATCCATGTAGCGAGCCGCCTGCAGGACGAAGCGCGGTTTTGAACTCTCCTCGCCCCTCCTTCTCCGAGTGGCCACTCGATTACGAGCAGAGGTTAGTGCCTCTTTCAGGCTGTGGAGCTCGGCCAACCCACACTGCCTGGCAAATAATGATTAACTTGCACTTGGGACATTTCACCAAGGTTACATGACAAGCTTCCTGCGGTCAAGTCCAGGAAGCGTGCATCGAGTGCGTGTAGTAGAACGAAGTTCTGCAGTCTTTTTACCACCTCTATCTCCATCTTGATCCAGTCTGCTTTCTTGCGCAGCAGCAACGTAGGTGTCGGTGCTTGCCGTATTCAAGCCAGGACACCTCTGTCTATGATGGATTTGCTTCGATGCCGATGATCTGAAGTGCCGTGGCTAAAGTTCACGGCTGGCCAATGATCAAATTTTTATTGATGTTCTAAATTTTCAGAGGCTCAAGTCTCATCCTTATCACCGTTATGGAAGGGGATTTAGGACGTGATCCAACTTAAGCCATTCGTCATTCCCTCGACAGCGATTATTTTGTTCTCGGCCTCCAAGTCGAAGCAAATCTCGAATCAGAGCACATAACCAGGGTATCGCACCTCCAAGATAACACCAGTTGTCATACGATCAACGAGATCCGCGAGGCCAGAGCGACCATTGTACTCGTGAGGATATTGCCAAAAGGCTGCTGCGCATCGGGAGATAAGCAAGCTCCTCAGAAACATCGCTCCCATCTATATGCGCTTGATCGTTGTTTGCTGCCCTGAGCGTCCGCAGTCTATGATGATGAGCAAGAATGGCACAGATGACGACGACGATGATGATGATGATGCCCTTGTGACCACCAAGGACATCAGCATGGAAGGGGAGATCAAGCGAACTTTACATGAATGGACGAGTCCATTCATATCGGTGAGTACTGGGTTCATTTCTTACGTTTCTTAATTGGTACCTGGCGTGGAGTTCTCGACAAGTGACGGAAGCCATCAGAGAGTACCAGACAATGGCACTTGGGTCCGCGTAGCCAAGACTTAGTTTCCGTGCCTTGTTGTATGCAATGAGACCTGGATATGGATAGGGCACGTTTCATCTTCGAATATTCGGCTAACGTATGGACTGGAAACGTGTGCCACGACCGGTTGGAGTCAAATGAGCTCGGTCCCGTTCCTTCTGGTTGACCGACATGGAAAAGTGGCTTGCGCGTTGGTCGGTCCCGAGCATGAATCGCAAATACATCCAGGGACTAAATCATTTATTTATGTGATAACCGTTCGACTTCATCGAAAACGCCACAGATCATCGCCGCGGTGGTCATCTCAATCCACGAAATCCGTTGGCTTGCGGAAGAATACTAGTCGACTGCGATCCACAGCGGTTCCAAGGTTTTCGGACGCCCTTCCGCAGTACGCGAATTGGTTATTTCAGCAGTTTAGGGTTACATGTACGAAAGATCTGGTGTTCGCGGCAAGTATGATGATGGAGAACGTGGTAGTTCTCAGTAGAAAGTGGCGTCAAGACCAAATCTTATGCTCCCCCAACCAAGCGTCAAGTAGAGCCTAAACCATCTAAAGATAGAACCATCTAAAGATAGAACCATCTAAAGATAGAACCATCTAAAGATAGAGCCATCTAAAGATAGAACCATCTAAAGATAGAACCATCTAAAGATAGAACCATCTAAAGATAGATTTAGTGCTTGACCACGTTTCTGCACCGACTATAGCCCGCCCCACTGGGATTCGCACCGTTCGCGCGCGATTTCGATGACAGCAAGGTGATCGATCTTGGTCGAAACGTAAGTTTGGATCGGCCAATTTCGGTGTCTATGCTCAATGAATCTCCAAAGCGTAAGGACGCCCGTTTGTGGCCCACCATTTCTACCAAGCCTGGTTTGTCGAAGATATACAAAGCTCTCGTATAACTCTCGTAACCCTGCTCATGAAGGCAAATTTGCTGCAATGCCATCACAGTATGCTACCACAATCTCGTTCAGGAGTCCTGGCAATTGGTAAGGGAGATGTCAAGTATAAGACGGCTTGCATTGCCAGCCCTTGTCCCACTTCTCCTTCCACCAATTTCGACCAAACATCCCGCGACATCTGCTGAATACAGTCATTGGCCTAACGCGTTCATCGGCTTTACACAGAATGTACATAATTCAAATGACGGTCCTTCTTCTCAAAGCAATGTTGTTCACTACAGTTTTTGGCGGCCCTGTACCTACTCCGACCACGAAAGAGGACGCGCTGAGGGCGTGTCAGCTGCTCCCCGAAACCACTCCACTTCGAGGTTCAGACGGAAGGGCTAGGATAGCAATCAAGTGGTGCGCCAAGGGTCAACCCGATCCTTACAGCCTGCCGCAGCTACCGCCTCCTCCTCCGGCGGGATACAATTGAGGTTGGCTAAGAGCGAATACCTCTACGGTTACATTGGTGTACCGAAGCCGAACGTCGACCTGGTGTCAAGGAGAGTGGTCAAACGTATTCGCTTGGTTAACGGACGTCCTTCCAGACCGCTCTTACCGGACTGCTCTGGCCGAGGGAGGGGTGGGCAGAACAATTGCAGGAAAGGACGATTGGACTATGAGAAAGAATGTTTGAATGTGGTGAACGTCGCATGGGTACTATTGGAAACCATGTAAATCGAGAGCTGCAAGATGAGCCTTTTGTTTTTGTTCTACCGATCCCGCCCGCTGCAGATGACCTCGATGGTTTTTATCCGATAGTTTCCGCGCAAAGCAAATGCATTTCCTCCTTGTCGAACTGCTCGCGTGGTTCAGCTGTTTTTGACTCCGCCCCGGCTTGACTTTCGGGATGTTTATGCCAAAGACGTCGACACTGGACGTACCACTTGGTTTACATTGCCTCCGTTCCACAAAGCGATTGTGTGCACATAGAGCTGCGACCTTTTCTACATCCTTGACTTGTATCATCAGGGTTGACCTTCTCTGCTCTTTATCTAGTCGAACGTTGCTGGATATCAAGTTACGAATTCACCCCAGCAGGAAAGCCTCCAGGTCAAGATCGGAACTGATTGCTGTCCTCATCTCTGTACGTGCTAAGCTTGAGAAGACGACACGTCACAGGAATTGGCGCGATCCGTCCGATCAGTGTCTACGCTACGCCATTCCCTGGCCCGATCGGAAAATCACCATTGTCGGTGTCTTTTGCGCACTTCGAGAATGATCGTACAGACTGAGTGGAGATGCACATATCTAACATAGTAGCTCGTGCCTCCAGACACGTGTCCGTATTCCGCGAGAATTGTCCTCTGGTCATGGCCACGTCCTACTGTAGCGCACTATCCCTAAAAAGATTGCCCGGCGCATAGCTCATTGCATTCGTATTGAGTCCGGAGTTCTGGCCTGCTCCGTCGTTCCGAGAGCCCGGGGCACCCCTCGTTCTTTGACCATTACCTCCAGGTGTGTAGACGGACAACACCTCGACTTAAAAAGGAACTTTCCTTTCGCAATAATATCGCTCAACACTCACAATAGTTCTCTACGCCAAGCTTTCATTTTCTGAGTGTTTCAAGTTCTCGGCGGCACATTCTGTGCAATCTGAATCCCATCTTCTTTCACTGGTTACTATCAATCACAGGCGACTTGGACACCGTCTTGGGCACACTCACACTGTGCGCTCCTCGCAGCACTGCACAGCCGGAACTGACGATAACGTCAGCCTTCATGATCAACATTCACAACGACACTGCATCATGACACTCACTGGTGGCTGCCTCTGCGGGAAGATTTCTTACTTCGTTGGTGGCGAGCCCATCCTAGTGGTAAGCGACTCTGGCTTGAGGCAGGGGGGTCCTTTTGTGAACGAGGGTCATCGCTGACATGTTACGTCCAGGCAATCTGCTTCTGCGCTGCTTGTCAACGCAGCACCGGCTCTTTCTGCGCGGGCTCAATGGTCGTCCAATCTAGCGATTTCCATTCCGAGAGCAAGCCGACAGTCTAGACACGTAAAGGTGAAGACTCTGGGGAACTTGTCTTGCACCATTTCTGTGAGAGTTGTGGGACCACTTGTTGGGAGACTGGCACAGACTTTGACACGAAGGGAGTGGTTCTTGTCAGGAGTGGCACGTTGGATCATCTGAGTGCCAATGAGAAATTCGTACCTGCGGTGGAGCTGCACTGCCGGATGAAGCACTCATGGTGGCCTGGCGTTGTAGGAGCCCAGCAATTCAAAACCAGCATGTCCTAGAAGCACGAGCAGAACGAGTTTGTGCAGGAGGTGAAATTATGGTGTAGCGGTGGACGATTGCAGCTGAATAGGCTTCATTGCCACAAGTGTTACTCCATACAAGAGTGGAGGAAGAATGCAATAGTGTCTATTTCCCCCACGCGTAGTAGACTTTGGTAGATTTGTTAACTCTTTTGATCTCAGTTCTCATGCAGACGAATCACGCCGTCAAAAGTCCTGATGAAATACAGTTTTGTGCTATAACAACACACGAGGAACGTGCGAATCTAGACTTCGCGAATGCCTCAAATCTGAGAGAAGATTAGAATTGACCGCGGCACAGCCGAACGGACTCTTTTGTTCACAGTGAGCCTGCCGATCGTCCGCTGAGTGCCGAATGCGGAGCATCCGTCCCTTTCTCAAACGCGGCATGTCCCATGTGTTGCAAGAAGCCCGTTCCATCAAAACATCCAATGTATTCCGCCTCCATGTCCTGAGCTTTAATCACACTCAATTCCACCCATAAGAGCAACTCGTTGGTCTCCGTGCCGTGTGACATGTATGACTTCATGAACTTTGACCTCAAGTCGATGTGCGTTTTGACAGTCTTCCCAATCTTCTCAAAATGGGACAAGTCCAGGAAGAAAAATATCTCAACTTGACGCTTGTAATTAGATGCGAGCGACCGTCCATCGTCTGTAGCCTCCAAGTTGCCCTCATTCAGCTTGCCGCTAGAACGGGCGAAGCAGTGCCGAGCCGATACAACCCCCGCTTCTGGTCCTGAGTTGACAACGTGATGTACCCAATTCCGTGCCAGTGTATCGAACTGCTCATTCCAAAATTTGCGTTCTGCCGACTGCATACCACTGTAGTCCTGCCCCTCGATTACCAAGCACAGGTTCTCCGGAAAGTGACTTATGACAATTCTTCCTTTTCGAATGCTCCTGGTCCTGACGAGTACTTCGGAGCGTTTGATACTCTTCAGTGGGGAATCCAAACGATTCTGGCTCGTAGCTTCTTCAAGGCGTTTACGGTAGGAACCCCAGTATCCCGACGTCCCTTGCGTGAGCGGCTCCAAAGTGCCGAGGTGCGCGAGGCCGCTTCGAACGTTTTTGTTGGTCGAGAACATCGATCGTCCTCGGTGCAGAACCATCTTCTCGCGCCAGAAACCTGCATCATCCCGTAAATTTTGCCAGAAGTGCCGGACTTCCGAGCTGTTCCACCATTCCTGATAGTCGTCTGGTGATCCCCAGTAGCTCATCCATACTCGAGATGATCCGAGCTCCTCGGGAGAGAGGTCCTGCTCGAGCGCTTCGACGTGAGCTTTGGACCGCTGCAATAATGAGTCGAAGGCGTTGATGACCTCTTGTGTCTCAGGCTTTGGCAAGTTTCCAAAATATTGGCACCCGAACAGAACAAGCACGAAGGGGCAGGCCTGCGGAATCTGTACACACGGCATGAGACTCGCTTTGGAAGAGGGCCTATCGGAAGCTGTGGCAGCGAGGAACAGTGAAAGGTGTGAAATTTTGAACGGTCGAGAGCGCTACCAAGAGACTCGAGTCATCTGCAGCGAGGACTCACGTTCTGATATCTGCCACTTCGAAATCGGCTTGACTCGGGGTGCCGAGCACAGCCGAAGACTGCCGACTTGGTCCGCCCCAAAATGTCAGCACCAGCTGTGCGATCCAAGGACGAATCGTTTCGTTCGCAGCAAGCAGAGCGACCAGACTTTCCGGTCGGGCACCGAGCTGCCGAGCCGAACTTGAAGCCCTACTTCATCCCGAAAGCCTCTGTCAAGCCTCCCCATCACATTCTCGTTCGTTAGAAGTTTTTCCTTCACTAACTTTGAGACCTCATTGGCAGATTCATGGCACAAGATAATCGTTAACCATCCAACTAAGCTTCTCTATCACATCCTAAGCGCCTTGGACTCTTACCTACGGTGTGCATATTCTAGAGCTAAGGAATGTTACGAACTATGTAACCTAGGTCACCTTAGTAATCTAAGCTAAGCCGAGAATGTAGGGGGGAGACTTGGCAAATGCGGCTCCGGCTGAACCCGTCACGTGACGAGGCCTCTCCGGCTGCCTTCCGCAGGCCTTCCGGCCTTATCAAACAAAGGCAGCTAATAGTTCTACCACCTATCTCTACTATAGATAGTAGTCGGTTCTATACGTTGCTACACCCCACCCTTACAGAGAACGAGGTAGCTCTGCTTCTACAGTAGTATAGCACTGAGGTAAGAGTTAGAGAAGGTATGTCTTGTAGGTACTAAAGTATAATTAGATAGTGTTATAAAGTCTAGCCTTTATAATACTAGTGTTCGCTATTAAAACGAGGTTTACTATAGTACTTATAAGAGATAAGGACTGTTCCTATATACTACGTAGGGGAGTAAGCGCTTAGCATTAACTAGTAGTGCTCTATAGCCCTTAGCTAATCCCTACTAAGCTAACTAAGACGACTAAAACAACTAAGACAACTAAAACGACTAAGACGACTTAAACGACTAAGACAACTAAAACGACTAAGACGACTAAAACGACTAAGACGACTAAAACGACTAAGACGACTAAAACGACTAAGACGACTAAAACGACTAAGACGACTAAAACGACTAAGACGACTAAAACGACTAAGACAACTAAAACGACTAAGACGACTAAAACGACTAAGACGACTAAAACGACTAAGATAACTAAAACGACTAAGACGACTAAAATGACTAAGACAACTAAAACGACTAAGATAACTAAGAAGTTTCTATTAACTTTAATAGATAGAGAATAAGATTTATTACTACCTTAATCCTCGAAATTAAGGATGTTCTATAAGCTAATTGTAAGGGCTAGTATACTAGACTCTAGGCTAGTAGAGAGGCGTCGGGCTAGAGAAAGGTATCCCTAGCATTGCCAAGCTAACTTATCTCTCTATAGGCATAAAGTAGACTACTCGCATGCGAGTAGTTGTAACAGGACCCGGTAGATACCGTATCACGATGGTTATCCGATGGTGGTTCGACGGTGT
>SWCR01000020.1:0-156521 GCA_007556565.1 Elsinoe fawcettii
TCGACCACGATCAAATCGCCGCACTTAATTGTGATGTTCTGCTGCTGCACGTCTATTGATTTGCACACATCTGGATCAACATTTGTCGTTGTCTGCCGAACACTGCTTTTTGTGTCTCCGTCACTTTCGATTATAGACTTTGGCGACTCTCGCATTTTGTCTTCTCGAAAGAACGAAAACTGTGCTGGTGCATGAGATTGCAATGGGTGATGTGTCTGATTTTCTCCTATACTTAGGGAGCCACACCTCCTCCTTTTGCGCGCATTATGATCGAAATGGTTATCGAGGATGGTGGACATATTATACAAGTCTCTGGAGCTCATAGAGTTCGGGCACGTATGCACAAATAAAAGGTCCGCCCTAAAATTGCACAACGTAAGCAGAATGTCATTTTGTCATTCAGAATAGTATGCCGCGATATCCCTGTCCCTCAGCGATGCAGGCTAACCTCTGGAGTTACCATCAACAGTTCATGTTTCCGTAAGAGACGCGAAGCAAATACACAGGATTTGTACCTTGTGTCGGTGATTTCCCCACAGTTGCCTTTTAGCCAGCTATCTCTGAATCTTGTGATCTTCATGTTAGCCTCATTCTATATCCTACCATATGCAAGAGATGATCATTCCATCGCCATCATCTATGAGATTATATGACATCGAGTATCCGTCTTTATTGACGCTCGTCATTCCATCCGGATTCATTGCGGCTGCTGGGTTCATGGGTGAACTAATCGCTTCCCTTCCTGAGACATACCATGTCGTCATCGAGGCATCGAGGGAGAGTATAAATGTCATGAGTACCACCGGGAACATCCCAGACCGTCCTTCACCGCTAGCTCTAGATTCTGTCAGCGACGTTGTATGCTTTGTAACATCATCGAAGACTTGTCTGCAGATGCTGATATCTTGACGGGCTGAGTACTTGCCAACGGAGAGTAGATCTACAAATAGAGCCGTCATGATGTTTCAGCTAGCAGGCGCAGATGCCCTTCTCAACGAGTCGATTGTTCAACCTTCGACTGAAATCAGCATGAACAGTGCACTGAGTGTATACCCAACCGACGTGGCGGATATGGCAGAGTTCGTGCAAGTCGGCTCGAGCGATGCAATGAAAGCGGCATTGAGGAAAATGCAGATCAGCATGCGAGCCTCTCATACCATGCGCAAGCGTCTCGGTCGAGACTGGAATCGATTGACGCTAAGCAAACTCACCCGAGAGTGGTGCTTGTCAAGGATAAGCCCTCGTGAGAGTAGCTCCATCAGCAGTAGATGTGACAACGATACGAGGGAGGCGATTATACTAACGGCCAGGATGGAATTGCAGAATGACATATTGAGTACGATAGCAGCTACAGCTGAGAAAGACAGAGCTGCAGCTGGAGAAGACAGGTCTTGAAAGAAGCAAGTTCCGAATACGACTGGGCTCCTGCTTGCCAGACATACCTTCTCATCAGATCACTTGTCCGCTGCATTGCCCCGTCAACTGCGGTCAGCCATGTCATGTAGATCCTTCACCGACGTGCATTGATGTGTTCGTTGCAGCGACTTCGCAACTTCTCTCACTCCATTGCTCGGCATCGATACATCCGATCAAGTGAAAGCTGCATAGGATGAGTATTTGTAGTGTTTCGCAGCGACTCGTCGAAGAATCAGTCCTGCCGTGTCCTATCTCTATATGTTACCAAAGCGTCACTATCTATGGCACCTGCTCTAATCGAGGCCGCAAGCATAGTGCTGTGACCTCTGCCTCGGCGAGGCTTGATATAGTCGTCTCTACTGTCGGCATTCGGCTTGTCTGACATGTCTGCAAGCCTTGTCGGATGGTGAAACCCACTCCCATATCAATGGACTATCGCAGGAGGTCCAATCCTTGAGGACGACTCCTCAACATCGACAGACTGTACTGTCCCTGTCATCCCAAGTAGGTTCCGCCTCGTGTATTAGACCTCGACGGTGGTGGTATCAAGGGAATCGTGCAACTGGAGGTTTTGACCGCTCTCGCTCGAGAACTTGGCATCGAGATAGATCTGCAGCGCTTTTCCGACTTGGTTATTGGGACTAGTATAGGTGAGCGACCCCCGCGTACCAATCGTGCGCGTCTAATGATGACTCCAAGGTGGTATCTGTGCAATGGGAGTGGGACCTCAAAATTGGTCGATAGAAGACTGCTCAGAACGTCTGAAAAAGCTGATCTCACAGGCCTTTCGATAAGATGTCAGTACCAGGATACTGCCAGGCAAATGAGCCAGAAGCGTCGTTTGTTTGGCTAAGATAGTGTGGTATGAATCGCTATACGCTTAGGTCCCCATCACGTCGGCTCTTCAGGACGCATTTAACGCAAGCCTATACGTAGATGACATCGCGGGTCAGATGTCAAAGTCGAGTGGCCATCATCACACATAATGTATCTGAGAACGAGTGTCAGATCTTTCCCTCCAACAACAATTGGACTGATCGGAGACCCAACACTTACGGTTAGCTAGACCAAGGTCAGGAGTATCTGGCTCTGACACAGCTTGATGCGTACGTAAGTCGACCGAGTATTGGTGAAGGAAGACTTGCTGACAGCTACGAAGCGCTCAAGCCACTTCTGCAGCGCCCATGTAAGTGCCGCAATATGCAGTAACAGACTTCTCCAAAGCTGATCAAGAATAGATATTGTGATACCGTCAACCCCTGGCGCCAGGGCGACCAGGATGGCGGCGTCGAGTACAAATTTGGGACAGCCATTGCTCACCGAGAAGATTGCTTGCGGCCACTTCTTCTTCCCCTATTTTTAGAGTCAGTATCGGTTGTGGGAAGTATGTCGCGCCGCAGTCCTCTGCCAGGCTGATTGCCAGACTCAAGAACGTTATCTTCAGCATGAGTGATGCTGAAAGACAACACGACCGTGCTCTTGGTAAGGGCAGCACACGTGATACTTGCCGACGTCTGCGTCCCGCCTTACTTCTCGCCGAGCCTGAGTTGGACAACATCGATAGTATCAATGAGCTGCAACGTCGTCGTCGGGACCAATCAGACAATGATGCCGGTTCCAGAGCACAAATTAGCACTACCGCCAAAGAGATGGTTGTGAATATGTTCTACACTCAACCCGATGACACAGCTACCAACTCTCCTGGTGCAGGCGCTCTATCAGTACTCGTGTACAATCGATGCCTTTCCGTGGAACTACATGAGCTGCACGCTCACTTCGGCATGCTCAAGGTGTGGATACAAGAGAAAGCCTATGACTGCACGCCGGAGCCGATGCTAATCAGATCTTACGTACCCTGGTCAGCTGGTATGTTCAATGTGCAGGTACAAGTTGGAGGGACCAAAGTTTCCCGGGTGGGCTATCCCTTCCCTCTGGCAGACTTTGCGTGTGGTGAGACGCAAGCGGAGCTCGAAGTAGGTCGAATAAGGTCGCAGCTTTGCCGAACCCTTTTTCTCTGTTTCTCTGTGGAAGGATAAGGCGGAAGGGCCACGTTCACGCCACACAGTGAAGCCGCTACATCCAGCACGCTAATGCTCGATGACTATGCTTGTCGATATCAGTCGTTGCTGCAAGTCGTGGCCCACGATTCTGTATGACCAAATCAAACGCACAGGCACAAGTCATATATCCAAGATGACTCTGTTGTATGACTAAGTCATGCAAGCTTCATGTTTCTCTGAGCAATCAAAATCGGACGACAGGAAGGGAAAGAAACGTACATTCCTTGATCAAGTGTGGCGTTAGTATTCCCATAATCACCACGTCGACAACAAAAAGTTAGGAGGATCAGAAAGGAGCGTTGAAGTTTTGAGAAGAAAGAAAAGTGGTCAACCGAGGTACCATATGACGATTTCGGCAGGTCGATTCTTGTATGGCTTTGGAAGGACGTACTTGGGGGATGCTGTGATCGACGCGGACGTCGAGGGAGTCAGGACATTGTGTAAGGACGAGTATGTATAATTATCCATTGAAAATGAAAGTGACGGCATGAGCTTTGACAACGATGAAGAGGCACGATGGCTAACTAACGCTGATCCCTGGAAAAAGATGGACTTCCTCGTCATTTGGCTTCTGAGCAAGCTGGCGGCCGCACACCTGTCCCAAGCCAGGGAAGCCTTCTTCGGCGGCAGATCCTGCGGTACGTATTACTCTCGCTAAGAGTTGGATACGATGAAAAGGTCTGCTTCAATCGCAATAGATACGGTCACTTTCAAGGAGTCTGTCGAAGGTCGACGAGGTGTGGAAGGTGCGCGGGAGGACACGAAGTCATCGTGTGTCATTGTGTGCTTATCATGCACTTATCAAGCGGGACCGATATATTAGGATATGGCGTCCTGTCGTCATCCTCCCGTATGTCGCTCATCGCTGTACAGGCCGAAGCGAGCGCATTGGGCCTGCTCCCGGCGTAACACTGTTGGCATTTTGGCTTTTCAAAGGTCCAAAGCAAGTATTGTGATCAATCGAGACGCCTTTCCAGAGGCTGATTCACGGATTGAGCAGGTTGCGAATGTTCATGTTATCGCCAATGGAAGACGCTCAACATACCCCGTTCAAGGGCTTAAAATGGCATAAATGCACAATCCCTTCAGCTACGTTGAGGCAGGACAGAAATTGATGTTATCGATGCTCCTCGCGGCCTTCTACTACCTTCGGGTCATTGACAAAACCCTCTGCGGCACGGTCATCATCCTCAATGATCGCAATGATCGACGCGACTGACCGGAGTCGAAAAAGATAGGACGCCCCGCCGGCAGCGGT
The DNA here is from genome assembly GCA_007556565.1 of Elsinoe fawcettii. NCBI lineage: Eukaryota > Fungi > Ascomycota > Dothideomycetes > Myriangiales > Elsinoaceae > Elsinoe > Elsinoe fawcettii. The sequence continues at coordinate 4,735 of SWCR01000020.1, forward strand.
AGCCGCAGCAGGAGCAGCAGCGCGGTGAGCTGTACAAGATTTCGCAATTGCTACCGCGTCCACCTCTTGTTCCTTGACGTTCTTTGATGGAGCGGAGTCGCAATCACCACCGTCGCTATAGTCGAGTGCTGAGTAACTGCTGTACGATTTATCAGGATAGAGCACAGGCAATAGTATCAGCCACGTAACATCCATCGTGCGTACTTCTATCCAACAACGTGAACAAGCAATTCTTTCCCTTCGTTTCATTACATAGTATACCGTACCCGCGTTAAATAATCATGTGAAATCAATGACAAGGAGCAGATTTTCCAAGTCAATGCCGATATCGACAACGTGAGGATTCACTTCGTGCCTCTACTTTGTAGTTCATACGTACAGGATTCGATGGTATGATAATAGAATGCAATCTAAGATGACTTCTCGTTGTACATATGCTTCGAATCACGTAGAATGGAGTCTATATTCAAAGCGGAAATATTGGATACTGATGATATCAAACCACAAGTGCAACAACCAGGGAGGACTGAAGGAGACAGAAGTACAATAGAAGTGGCCCAATTATCGTGAATGAGATTGCAAAGGCGCTCTTCGTCCAGCGTAGAGAGGGACGAGTGCGACTATATACGCGAATCAGTACATCCCACTCAGCGTTCTGACGGGCGAAAACACTGCCATTTAAGCTCTCGATGTCTAGGTGAGCATGATCCGTAGCATAGGGTAAGTAGAGTAGAGTTATGTCGGCCTCTACTGGACATGATCTGCATTGGATGTGTAGGTGTCAATATCATCCAGGTCCTTGACAGTGCAAGATGTAGTCGGGGCCGTGCATGACGGCAATCTAAAATGGAGGCAAACTATCGGTTGAAGGAAATTGCGACCGAGCTTGCGATATCTCAGTCGGATATGTAAATGCTCTCGATTGTCGTTTCCAGAATAACGACAATTCATCTCCAGCTTCAGGTCAAGCCTATTCCTGGAATAATCGCCGATCCTCTTTCATCAAGGAAAATATACGAGCAACCTGATACAGTACAAGCCATTCATCATCAAAGATTAGGTCACGAGTCATGATGCTGTGATAATGGACTCACCGAACCGTTGTAGATGTGTCTGAGACTGGTGAAAGAAGTGGAGCTCGCATGTACACACAAGAGATACGACGACATCGAGACTCAGAAATGCCGCAATGCGATCGAAAGCGGCCAAGATTGCGCATACCCAAGAGTCCATATAGCTAGAAAAGGGGAATCCTCAAGTCGTTGCAAGAAATGCCGAGGAAAGCCGAAGTGACCATCATCAGGGCAGTACGAGAATGGATGGCAAAAGCCGACGTCAGATCTCCTACCGAAATACTCGCTAGGATATGATAATGCAATGCATTGCACGAGACAGCTACACAGATCATGCCTCATAACGATATCCAACCGAATCCATGATCACGTCTCTATGTTCAATCATACTTGCAGAAACACTCCATTAAGTACTTGACTGCAGTGCTGGCCAACAGCCAGATTCAGACAAAGCTATCAGAAGTTCAAGATCTTTGTACGACTTGAATCCTATATATATGTGGTAGAGAGACCTTGCAGCTTCCGAGACGGCGCCTCAACCTGTCAGGAATTACATGTGACGTGCATATCGTCTAATATCTGGCCGCAGGATGCTGCGATCTTTTTCCTACTGCACTGAAGCTCGAGGATGTACGTGTATGTTGGAAGGCGCTGTGATGCGCGAGACAACCCGCGCTTATTTGATAAACTTCATGCACTGAGCGTCGATCCCGAGCCTTGCTTGACGAACCGTGGCTGAGTCACCAGATTGACAGTTGACTCGTCGGCAAAGACAGTATGATATGGTGGAGTTGTTGAGTCTATCTACACCATCGTGGCACACGAAAACGAGAGTTAAATCACATTCCCGTCGCCCTGTTCGGCTGAGCCTCGGCTTAATTCCCCGCTGAGGTTAGCTAGCGCCGCCGACGCCCAATGACGGACTCGTGTGGCCGGACTTCATTCTCAGCCACGATTCTTGCTTATTAGCAAGCCTGCCGTCCTACAATACTGTGCGGAGCGAAGTCCACAGTGCCCTGCTGTGTTGACGACTCGAGATGTAGCGCTCACTCGTCTAGCACAATTCAACTAGATATAATATTTCCTGTCCATTGTTTTAGTGACTTGAGGCCAACCGGCAATGCTTTTCGAAAGCTTGCCGACAACACCGCAATTTGATCCTACAGGCCGAAGGGGCCACGGCAGACCTTTCTTGCCTTGATAATTCCAGACAAGCACGGTTGTTCCAATACGCAGGCGCACCCGCAACCTTCCTGCCAAGATGCGCAAAGGAGAGCTTTCAGCTTCTTCTCGGCATGTGACTCATAATAGGGAAGACTTGACAGCAGTAGTAATGTCAAGTTCCTGATACTCGGACACGAAAAACAAGAATACGCGGCTTTCTGAGACGATACCCGCCAATCCAACGTGTACACTGATTTCCGCAGCTGATGCAGGGCTGTCTGTACGCCAAATGATGTTTTGGAAGCGTTCTTGTTGTACCTTTTTCCTACTTCTCCATTGAATAATAACGATGACCAACCTCGGATGGCCGCGGATATGTGTATACGACAAGATCGATCCGCCTCATGCTTTCGGGTCAGAGCGCACTCCTGAGTTTCCAGAAGAAAAGCCAGATCTGGGGCTACTCTGCCCGCCGTCATGTATTGGTCGAAGCAAGCATCTCTTCTCGTTCGACTCTGCAGACGCTGATCTCGCTCTACAACTTTGCTCCTTCCTTCTCATGTTGCGAAACCCACAGGTCGCATAGACTTCAAGGTTCAGGTCTATAAACAGTCGCAAGCCGAGCGAGCCAAAGCCCTCATAAAGCAGCATCTCCTGCTCTCAAGCGAAAGCACCTTATCGCCATCATCATATACTACTGCGATAATTGAGAACCATGAGGTCTGGATCGGACACCAATTGCAATCCAATATGCTGCGGAACTTCACAACTTCTTTGTCGTTGCGAAGGAGGAGAGCATTGGAAGACCATGCCGATGCTGAGGCTTACGAGTTGCTCAGATCTGCATCGCAGTCATGCATGGGCTGGACGCACGTTTGGGATCAGAACGTGCAAGCAAGACTATTTCTCTTCTACGTTCTGGCTCCTAGCTGCCCCCTTTTTTCCCAGCCTTATCGGAAGTAATTTCTTTGTACGTGTCATTTGGTGTCTTCGAAGGTGTCAACTTCTCGATCGGGGTTCTACCAGTGCGATACGTCTGGCTTTGCTGAGCAGTATCTATCCGGATATTGGTACCGCTTCCCAAAGCACCAGAGTTGTGTCCCGACATGATCAGAGCTGCTTTCAGATCGGATTGTACTTTGGGGATGTTTGGAAGTCAGGTATGCTCAGATGATGGGAGGCGATAGCTGTTTCTCGTCAGTCTCCGATATCACTAGAGAACCGTCCGCAGCTCACATGATGAAGGTTTCCGTCTTGCAGTTCTTGAAGTAGGTCCTCTATATGATATTGTGGACGTAGCAGCGGCCTAAAATGTGTGGTCTGTCGTCGCTGTTCAATGCTAGGCAGAGATGATTTGATCATGCTGCAGGAAAAGATGGATGTACCGGGACACGTGTATCTTATATGTCTAGACAGATGAGAGAAGAAGGGAGACTGCATCGTCGCAACAACTGCGCTGGGTACCGTATATTACTGGAACATTGTCGCTGTGACTCACTCGGGTCTGCCGTACAGTATCATTGACTTTGCGCAAGAGAGCGGACGTGTGGGCATCCTCACATGCCCACTGGTGTCGTGTTGGATGTCTGCAGATGTGGTAAGCACATCAAGAAGGTGGGCAAGGATGCGGCACGGGAGGGAAGGAACAGAGGTGGAAAGGGGTCGGATACTTACAGATGAGATCTAAAGAACAGTGATGGGAGAAAAAGTGTTGGTAGAGAAAAGTATTGGTGGTGTATGGAGATTGTCTACGCATTGCGACCATGTAGTGGGAAAGCGACAACACCCTGGCTACGAGTGACGAACGTCTGAGGCGCGCCGCCGAGCTGGTCTTGTCCCATCAACGCGGATCTCGATTTTGTGCTTTCGGCTTGGCGCCGGGGGGGAAGTGCTGCCGAATCACTCACGACCATGAAGCGAAACGGATAACTCAGTATTTGCAAGATGCAAAGCGGACGCGAACGACCACACCCTAGCATGGGATTGGGCAAAAGGAGTGTGAAGCACTATATTGTCCCTGCTGATATAAAGGCACACGAGAGGCGAGAAATCATACCTGGTTTCGGGAAGCTGGAATGGCAGAGAAATTCTAGAGATCGTCCGTGCCACGATCCTCTACTGCGAGATCGTTTGTGGTTCGAACTGTGGTATCGGCGAGACCTTCTCCGACTCTTGCCTCAGTGCTATACTGCGACAGTGGATTCGGTTGTTGCCAATCGCTTCCTGTGAATTGGTGACTTGCTTCGATGTTACTATCGAGGGCCTCGAAGGACCTGAAAGACCTTGCAGCAGCTCGCGCTGACTTCAGTTCTGTCTTACAGGACGCGTTCTCGATCAGATAAGCGAGATGCGCAAGCTAAAATCAGGGTCATCGGATGTATTGTGACGCCAAGCCCGAATCGGTTGTCGCGACAACCTTATTTGGCGGACTTTCAACAGGATCGGTCAGACGACGATACATTCCACCTTACTAATGCTTCCTCATCACCATTGTCGCGCGAGCAGACAACAACTCCAAAAGTGTCAGCATGGCGAGCTATTCACAGCCGAGAGATCCTTTTCCTCTAAATGACGACACTGTGAGTCAATTTTTCATCGACGTGGGCCATCCAGGATATGACGATCATAATATCCTCTTGCGCTTCCCTGCGCTGGATAGTAATTCGTCAACAGAGCTGCCCGGTTTGACCTTCGGTGTGTTAGCAACGGCGTGTGGTATACTCGCCGACAATAGATGGGACGGATACTTCACGCAATCCAGAGATCCCTCAGGAGAACGGATCTCTTTGCTTGATCATGAAACCATTCCCAGCGGATCATATTTTTATCAACTATCAGATTATCGAGACGGAAAATGGCCGCTTGTTTCGACAATAGAGGACTGGCGTTTCCCTCACACCGATACCCCTAGATTGTGGGACGACACTGAGAGCGCTGAACTGCTTCAGACGTGGAATTCACGCCCCGAACGAGACCAGACCTGTCATTTGACTGGCTCAGGCATGATCTTGGAGAACGCACATATTGTGCCGAAAGAGTTTGATAGTTGGTTTCAGGACGCAGGGTTGACGAGATACTGTTCGGATATGAACACGACTGGGTACGAATCAACAGACGACAGAGCCAACTTGTTCAGACTTCGAAGCGACCTTCATAAAGCGTGGGACACGAACCGATTCGCGATTACTCCTAAAAGATCTGCCACGTCTACAATCGCTTGGAGGATCCAGGCGTTGGATAATCAAATAGATCTGGTCGCCGACTTTCACAATCGTGGCACCTACATCCCACGTCGCACGCACATTGGAAAGTTCTTGTTCGCAAGGTTCGCCATACAGGTATTCAAACGTGCTTCGCCCTTCTTCCGTCCTGACAAGCCTCGGCTCGTCATCCGAAGAGGTCTTCAATCACCAACGTCACTATCAAGAGCGGAAATACCCGAATTACAGCCCAAAAGCCGCTCTACGAGTCCTCGGAAACGGAAAAGCCCGACTAGATCGCACACGCACTCTGTCCAGGCGAGTCCGGGATTGTATGCTAGTACAGCAGGCGAGAGGACGTGCTGGGTCTATCGTCGGAAAAGAAAACTCGCTGAAAGTGAGTCCGACTCTGGCTTCGACAGCGCCAGTGAGACAGACACGACAGAGAACACGTCATTCGATGAGGGTGTCTTGGTCGAATGCTCTCCGAGGGATGACGAGATACGTGGGCGCAAGGTACAACGTTTCGATGAATGAATCGCAGCTAGACGGCTTCGCGATTGCACTCTCTACCTTGTAAACTAATTCTACCTCCTGGGCACGAAACGTCAACGATGCCGGCTCCCATTAGTCCTCGCCTCGATTCATGACGGTGTAGCGAAATGGCAGCTTCGCTGCTACTACCATCCTATCAGGGTCACCTTCGGGAACGCCTTTTGGCTTAACGCGCCAATGCGAATTCACACAACTCTTTAGTCCTTACACTTCCTTACAGGTATGTAGACTGCATTGATCTGCAAAGTTCGCTCTTTTGTCACTTGACAAATAGTCGTTTTATTATGCTCGCGACTCTAATTCTTGCAGCAAATATGTGATTCAGTAATCGCTTACCAGCTCACTCAAGATGATGGGTACATCCTTCAGCAATCCGGTGTAATCTGGAGCATCACGCCTTTGATAACAATGACGACTTCATACTTCGTTATAGCACTGAAGATGACTATGAGAGGTCAGCTCCAGCAGAACCAGTACAAGCCCTACACCTCAGCAGTCTCGAAGCGTGAAATTTCAAACCTCCTATCCTTGATGGGGCAAGAAGCGGCATCTCTGGCTTTGGCCGACTATCATTACACTTTGTATCGCCACAATTCCACCCAAATTCAGATGAGCCAGAGCCAGAGCGTCTGTTGAGTGACAGACACTTACCTGATGGTTACGATTTGCCGTGACCGGCTCAAAGGGGACACGGTCAGTACCACCGTGAGCTTGAAGAGCTGGATCAATGCTGGTATAGTCGATGTGAAATCACTACAGCTGCAAAATTGACCATTAGATAGAGCCGCATCAATCAATCAATATCACCACCCAAAAATACATGTCACAAAAACAACGAGACATCCCCCCAGCATCAACGAGGGCACCATCCTCGTCGTTGCCATCCCCTGAACACCGCAATGATATCCATAATGCTGGTGACGCTGGCGGAAAGGCAGCGGAGAGAGGTCGCCAGCCCCCGGCCGCGACGCGTCCGCCGCGCGAACCCAGCACTCACAGCAATGTGAACGGAGCTACAGACCCCCAACAGCTGATCAATATCGCAGCAGCATTCCTTGAAGCCTGAGACGCGCCAGACGGCTCGTCGTCATCCATCCAGACAGGCAGTCGTTATCCATCCAGACAGCCTCCCTTCGCGCCTTCCTCCACGATGCCAAAGAAACGCTCAATACCCTACAACGGGTGCCGACACCACACCCGACCACAAATGCCATCCTCCGAGAGGTCCAGGCAGTCCACGAAGCTGTCAATGGACTAGCGACACCACCAGCCTCGCAGCCCACATCCCCTCGCCCAGCGCGGGCTCAAATCTCGAGCGCGCTTGCGCCGACACCGCCGAGATCCCCTACTCCGCCGAGCAAGGGCCCCGAACTCACCCTTGACATCTCTGGACCCAAAGAAAGACGGAACGCACAAAGTCTGTCGAATGAGGCGATCATACAGAAGATATGCAACAAGAACGGCCCGGCGGAAAAGCAGTGGTAGCGGTCAGGAAACTTCCGAGTGGAGACGTCCGCCTGTTCCTGGTCGGCGAGCGGACCAAAGCAGCCCTACTGCAGGAACGATCATGAACCACTTGGCTCGGACAATCATGTAGCATGGCAGAAAACGTCTACAAGGTCCTCGTGCATAGTGTCCGATTGGACTCTATCGACCCGGGGCGGGCGGAGGATGTCGCGAAGGTGCAAGAAGAGCACCAAATCCTACACAGTGGCCTCCGGATCATGAGGCTATCGTGGCTCAACCGTGGACATTACCCGAGGCAAAACACGTTTCTCCCTGATAGTCGGTGTTACGAGGGAGCAAACGCCCAACGGGATAATCCAACGCGGGCTGGTCGGCAACTTCGCCCTTCATCTTGCCGAGTACTACAGCCCAGAGTCGAGACTGACACAATGCTTTAAATTGTCAAAGCTACAGGTATGCGCCAGTCTGTCGTGGGACAGAAGCCTGCGGCCACTGTGCTGATAACACCACTCGCGAGACTGCAACACAAAGACACAGCTCAAGTGCGCCAATTGTGGAAAGAAACACGCAGCGTGGAGTCACGAATATAGCATCCGAAAAGCAGCCGAAGCCAAAAGTGTGCATGCCAGACGCACGGCGCCCACTCGCTTTGCTCAACAAACAGACTTAGTTGCCAACGTTCAAGAGGAGGCCAGCTGGACCTTGATCGGGTCAAAGAAACGCAAGCTGTCATCAGCTGCGACCGACCGGAGACGAGCTAGGTCAGGCCGTCCCCCGGTGATCCAGACACCCAATGCTCGCTCTCGACGTACCCTATCGTTCGCGAATGTCTTCCAGCCTCAAACAAGGACATTCGGCAGCACTGCACAGGGGGCAAGATCAGATGCCCCGGTAGACAAACCAGCAGATACAGACATGGACGATGATGCTTGATAAACCGCAGATCCTCAACATCATACAATACAACGTCAACAAAAGCAGAAACCGCGTAATGACATCCATGTTCAAGTCGCTGAGTCCTGAAAAGCATTACATCCTGGCCGTGCAAGAACCATGGCGCAACAACCATCAAAAGTATTGTTCGGGCGAGCTGAGATCTGCTCACACTGTGATAGATTTGATAGGTCAATGACACGAAAGGAAATACTCTTTTATTGAGCGGTACATAATTCTCCACGTGTTGTCTGACCCTCAATCTCAAGATGTCAGTCTCTGAGCTTCATCGAAAGATCTTTGACCCTCGTACTTGATGGTGGTGCCGCATCGTACAAGCATTACCACGTCATCATACTCTCCATGTCTCAGCTGGTCAAATCTCGATGATTCATCTGCCGCACTACATGAAGTTTCCACTGCTGATCTCGTGCTGAGCGCGGTCATAGTACGCTTGAAGCCTCTAGGAGTGCTTACATAGGCGGAATTGAGGGATGAACTGCTCTTGGAATTCTGCTTCTGTCGCCAGCTGTTGGACCAGCCTCGAAGCGCAGGCAAGCAAGCTATGATAATAAGGAGCCATAGCTCAATCCTGAAACAGGGTGTTAGTATCATGAATACAATCTAACCAGATCACCCGGGAAACTCACTGTTCCCAGAGCAATAGAGGAGAGATAGCGGCTATCAGGTGTAAGTGGTGTCGGTCAGGCAACGAAGAATAAGAAATTGATACCTGTGATATTGGTGGCCGTGATCAGCCGAAGAGTATAGTTTGTTTTGAGACTGCCAGCGATGCCGGCCCTTCCTGGGTCAGCAACATGGATCGGAGTAGACTAATGGTGTAAGCACATACAGCCTGCCTCCGCAGAACAAAACGCTCTTTCTTGTCCAAGTCATGTGCTGCAGCCTCCATAAAATAGGCTGCGAAAGAGCAACAAAGGGAAAGTTCTCCAAAGCCGAGAGAGCTGCCAGACTTAGAAACAAGAACAGAGAGTATGGAGTACATGTAAGCTACATACCTCCTTGCGCAGTCCCTAGCTTCAGTATGGCATGAACACGCGGGCACCGAGGATTCAGCACTGGATTTGCTTTCCATAGTGCGTCTCGCGGAACGCATTGGAACCAAATGATAATGCTCTATAACACCCCGAATGGGCATGTTATTATCGTCACCAACAAGACCCCAGCGCGCCTTTTTGAATGGAATTCTGCTGTGATAACTTGCAAGGTCATACAGGCGATGGCGCTTTCGCTAAATACTGCCGACATGATTCCGCAAGTATGATAACACCATTGAAATAGTAAAGCTTGCTCCAGGTCCTGCTTGCTGACTTGATATACTGTGTTCCCGATACCATGCCATGCGGATAACAAGAAAGATGGCTGTCCCACAGTGGGTTAGGGCTGCAATTTTGATGAGTAATCTGACAGTTCCTCGTTGCCTTGTTGTGATGAGTCTTTGACAGTACTGAAGAAGCTGCTCGACTCTACAAGTACTACATCGGAGGCTGTCAATTTGTCGTTATTTTTGCCGATGACCGAACCCACCGTGACGCTGAGCCTCAAGCTGTTCTCGTCGCTCACAATGGTCTGGAAAACGAGCTCGTAAGGTCTACCGCCACCTAATCTGCGTTGTTCCGAGATCGTTCCCAGTCGCCGCCACCCAGACCAGTTTCCCCAAGTGTCACCATATAGACGGGTATTGTCAGTTCGTCACGCGCTGGTAGGCTACGCCATTCAGTCGGCACATCTTCGGATTCTTCACCGCTTGTTACTGTATAGCGTCAAGCTACGGTCGGCCGATGTGTCACCCGTCTCTGCCCGCGAAGAGATCAACCATCAGATAAAGATAGAGCAACGGAAGTAGCATCATCCATGTTACAGCTGCGACCAGGGCATAACAACTGCGGACAAGCATATGATCAACATATCCAATTTCACCCATATTGCTCGGATAGTAGGATGGCAGTATGACCAATGCATGACGGATGAGTATTTCACGAATGGTCCCACCAATAAATCGTCCATGCCGATAAAGGATCGCACTACTCCTAATATGCGCCAATCAAGTTCTGTCACGGAAGCTCTTGATGAATTTTATGGTCCAAAGTACGCGATGCGTTGTTGCATGCATGGATAGTTGGCACAAGCATGGGTCTGGAGTCGGCGTTTATGATGGGTGGTACTATTGGTCAATGTCGCACCAATTAGGTTCGTCACGCTAGGATCGTCAGGATTGATTGCAAAGCTGAAATGACAGGCCGCTAAATTTTCTTTCATATTCGCGACCAGGTACACCGTGCCGGAGCTACGCCACAAAATTTCCGTGCTGAACCTGGAAAGATTGACAGTCAGACCAACGTACTCAATAATCGTCCAGGACGCAAGCAAGCTTTTTGCAGACAGAGAAATTCCGCAGACATGGCTGCGCCGAGCGCTGAGACAGAAGACGATCAGCAAGCGGGACACGCATTTGAAACCACAGAGGCTCTACTTGGTAATGAATTGCGACAAGGCAACAACATGAGCGGTGATGATAGTGTTGATGTTGGACATCATGCAAAACTCGATCTACGCAAAAGCGAAGACGACAGAACAGTCATGTGTGGGTATGAGGGATTATCTGTTGCGCAGGTCAAAGTCCATTCATCGGACGAGGTCAAACTCGCACAACCAGACGACGTCCCTGAGGGAAAGAATCGACTCTCTCGTCGTGTACTGGCGGGAATCGCATTAGTCAGATCTGAGAAAGGATGTCTCCAGCAATCGGGGGTGACTAGATGGATACGTGACAATATTCCCGGTTATGGCGATATGCGCGACCAGGAGAGGTATGCGATCAACCAGGCTCTATCAAATAACTCCAAGGGCGACAAGAAGGTGTTTGTCACGACCGGAGATGGTGGTGGTACGGGGACTGACTGCTGGTATTCTGTCAAGTCAGGCCGAGAGGGTGAGTTTCTGCGATGGGACTACAAAAACAAACGTCCTTTTGGGATCGAGGCGAAAATTCAGCCGTGCAAGCGGAGCCACAAAAGGAAGCTCTCGCATACGGAGGTCAATAGTGGTGGCTCAACGAGAGGGTGCAGTGACTTCAGTGTTAAATATCAGCAGAGCTCATTCAGCAGCCATCCGCGAGCTCTGAAATCGGCGGCATCCACGACTCAACCGTCACAACAGGACGCAAGACTCGAGGAGCCTATGTCTGGAAGTGCTACAGGCATCCATGCTCGTCAAGAGAAGGCTCCGTTCGTCGCTGACAAGGCAGAGCTAGGAGGCAATGTACACCTGGGTCGCGAAGTTGATGGCACTGCTGACCTGTCGAACGGTTCTGTGCTGCCAATGACCCCTACGGATGCTCAATATCTTTCGCCAAACGACAGTATGAATGCCGAAAGCATGAGAAGGTCAGAAACTGCAACAGGAACAGCTGCGGATGAACAGTTTCAAGATATGCGTGATGAAAGCAAGAGCGTATCTCCCTATTCGAGCTTGTTACGTCATTTCCGATCCCGAGAGAACAGCATTCGCGAGCGGGATCTAATCGCAGCGACTCCGGGGACGTCCGCAGCAGTGCAACAAACAGATCTATACGCATTATCTAGCAGTACAGTTGTGGCCACTCAAGCATCATCCTTCGAACGCAGACCGAACGGAAACCTGGGATCGTCACCGGCTACACAAGATATTGGTACCCAGACAAGCGAGGTATTGCATGATCTTTCATCGAGTCCCTGGAATAAAGCGGATATGGCCGAGGAGCAATTTTCAAGGAAAGTGCTCGAGAACATCAAAGCGAGCATCACGTTTTCTACACATCAACTTTCGAAATCGTATCGACCTGAACCGGCATCCGTGCCGCAGTCGGCAATAGACGCGCGTCTGACCAAGAAGCAGCGTATGAAGCTGCCTGGCAATCTACACATATCGAGACTTGGTCACAACACTGCCGTCCAACGCTATCAGGCTATATGCGAGCACCTCGGACGAAAAGAGGGAGGAGACAGTAAGCCAGATGTACAAAGTCTGAAGCATGACGTCGTCGACACTGATTACGCACGTGCGCAGTCAGAAGTGTATCAGAGTTTAGAAGATTTGGTTGAAATGCCGGACAGTGTAGTACCTTTCGTCTACGAAGGACAATTGGTGTTCGTAGACGGATCGGACGTAAGTACTGTCATTACTGTAATTACGCCACCAGACTGATGTGATCGCAGCTGAGGAACACTCGTGGGCGTGTGGGGAGACCGAGGAAAGTGTACCGTATCGGGTCGAACGTCTTACCTCAATATATATGAGCCCTATAGGAATTGACAAGCGCAGGCACAAAGCAATGGAAGTATGGTCACGGGTATGGCTGGCAGAGAGAAGCTTAGATCGCATTTTGACATTGCTGATTTCTGGTGGTATGCCTAGTGTCATGGCTTGCTTGCTCATGCCAGTGTACCGTCTTGCATCTGCGACTTGATGGCAGACTTCAAAATACTCGGCGTAGAGGCCGCTAAGGTCTATTGTAATTAGAAGAATGAAGAAGCCGACTTTTCGTAGATCAAGCAATTAGGGCTAACTTATGTGTGGAATCCACATAACGGACATTGTCGCATTCTCTTCTCAGCTTCCGGCCACAAGTTACCAAAAATTCGATCCATCGTTCGACTTCCTGTAGCATCGCTCACCGGAACCACTGACGGATATGGCGTGTGGGAGCGATCGACTCTTGTGTGATCATGATCATGGTTATACGGCTGCTGCTCCACTAGATGTCTTTCGTAACAAACACGTATCACTGAACGCAGCTAATGAGTCAAGATGGGGTCGTTCTAATGGCGTTCTGGCTGGCATTGAGAAGACCGTATCAATGTTCATCTTCTTGGTCATTCGTAGTGCCGCTCGTATTAACGTGATCGTCGTGTCAAAGTTCCGTCCCATGACGGCGTTCCATGCACATTCTCACCAACATTGCGGTAATGTCTGCAAGAACATTGCCATCGAGCGTTCTGTTCTGCTTGTAGTTTGCGCCTGTGTTCATCGCTGTGTCATGTTATGCATCTCCGACTCCCCCGGGAAATCTTCACTGTGCTCATGGTGCAGCAGCGGCCGTTGCGGTAAGCGGATAGTCATGGATTCTGGATGATCATGCTACTACAGCTCTCTATTGTCCATGTTACGCCGCTAGGCATGCTGACAGCAGGCGTGACATGTGGATATCCCTCGAAGTTCACGCCGCCGTACGATATCTCGCATCATGCACAATGCACGCTCAGAAGTGAAAAGGTAATTACTCAAGCGCAAAATCTAGGGATCAGTGAAGAAACGCACGTTTATGGCTTGGTAAAATGCGTCTTTATGTCGCCCTTCACAATTGGGACCACCAGTCCTGATCCTTCTGGACCAGCATCCCACAAGCAGCGATCCTTGCACAGAGCCGTGTTTTCATCATCTTGTTTCTGTATAGGCCGATCGAAGTATCTTGCCGAATAGACATGCGTACAGTTTGGGCACTTCGATCTCTAAGTATTTTCTCCTGCTTCCATGATGGTATGTTAGCATGATGGCACGATTGAAAACGTCAATGATGGTGCAATGATGAAACAGTCTCTCGAGACACGTGCTGCTGAAGCCGGGCTTGTATGTCAACGGAGAGATTGAGGTGATCAACACGAAAATCAGCGAGAATCAGCCAACTCATCAGGCTTGAGTGACCAGTCCTACATATCCATATAGCACGTATCTGAATAGGCATGTCGCGACCATCCAAACCCTCTTCGCAAGCCATACGCTTGAGGAAAGACAACGTCTAGCCGTATTGTGGCAGCTTGACCATAGGGTTGCGACAGCCAAATCAGACGCTCGATCATAGCTATTCGACTCCGACCGAACGAAAATTCTGTTATCTTGCGCGAAAACTATGTCACAAAGAGAAACAATTGTCGGATGACTCATTTGGAAGTAACCGCATGACGTCGAGACATAGGTTAGCGGCAATGGTGGACATTTCGCGATACGGATCTGAACAAGAGACAGAAGGGCGGCCATACAGAGCTGAGATGAATGTGCGGAGATAGACGCGGATAGAGAGTGGAGAAGGGACTTCGCGCAAAAAGGACTCTGCGAAAATCCCATGCGAACAAGTTCGCCATGCGTCTCTCGCATGTCAAGGGTGGTACAAAACCCGGCCGCAATGTCCATGATCATTGGCTGGCACATACATGCAAGTTACGACTTGCTGCGTCGTGTAAGATAGCCAGAGTCGCGACTGGTGTTTCGGAAAGATGCAATTCGTCGCTTCACACTGGGACAGTGTCGATACTTTGACTGTGCTTGACTTCGGCCACACATTCAAGGATAATCAATAGACCCTGTTTCGTCGTGTCCGATTGATCAACTGCTTGAAAGCGCTCGCGATGCTCTCACTTCTTTTGCGTTTGTAAGGAATCGATCAAGGAAGTCGTTAGGGGTCGACCAATGCTATTAGCGACGTATGGCCGACCAATGCTATTAGCGACGTATGGCCGACCAATGCTATTAGCGACGTATGGCCGACCAATGCTATTAGCGACGTATGGCCGACCAATGCTATTAGCGACGTATGGCCGACCAATACTATTAGCGACGTATGGCCGTAGGGGTCAATCCACCTGAGTTGCTACAATGATTGCTGTCTGCATGTGAATAACCAGACAAAAGCTATCATTTTCTGACATATACTTAAGACTACGAACTATTTTAGACGCAGTTGGTAATTATTCCATGATCCATCAATTGATGTGCTAAGTTGGGCTTCCATCTTTGCACAGAAGAGGCTGTAAGATATTGATGAGAAACGCTCAGAAGGTCGCAAGGATGATTTCCTCTCGACGATCGATTGCAACATCGACACAATATTGAGTACTTCACAAGCTTTATTCGTCTTCTAAGCTATAGTCTGTGTCGTAATCCTTTGAGTCACTTGAGACAAGCAGTCAAATATGCGACTCGTATTGCAGCGGCACGACGAATGTCTGAATGAGTCGGGCGTGGCATCGATCTATAGCGAGATAGCTCAATCAGGTCTAAATTGGTCCTCGTCAGGCATCACATACTCGATTCTGCATAGAGGACAGCGTGCCGGAATCGCACTCTGATGCAGCCACTCCGAGATACAAGCGTGATGGAATATGTGATCGCACTGAAGAGAGTACATGCTTTCATGAGCCGTTTCGTACTCTTGGCAGATTGTACACAACTGCGCCTCGGGGGATGACAGTGTCCAATCCATACTGGATGCCGAGACCTTCTCATGCGAAGAACGATCTGTATGCGATGCATCAAGCGCCGTATGCCCTTTGACTCGGAAAACCATAGGCGACGTATACTGAGAGACCACAGTTGAGTCATATTTGGATACATGAGGATACCATCTGGAGTCCACAGGAGGTATCCATAGATAATCGTCTTGCAGGGGACTCAAGGCGAATACGTTCGGCATGATCGCGTCTCTCACCAGTCCTTCCATGACCATTTTCCCGTGCGTGTCGAACCACCGACCTGGCAATGTAGCAAGTTATGCTAGGATAATCACGACGGTGTCAGGAATCGGCCATGTGAGAATAATTGTACCGATCACACATCCTTCTTACATCCTAGAGACTGATGAGCATCTTGTACTTGACAAAACGACATGTGAGTGGCAGAAATGACTTACGTTGATAGAGTAACGTACGTCCACGATTTCATGGGTGTCTCACAGTCCGTACATTCCACCTTCCAATCGTTGAACAATCGTTGGTCGAGCGTACGTGAGATCGGAATATATTGAGACTTGGACGTAGCGTTCCCGAGGACTTGTTACAAGTTCTTGACGAACGAGGTCTAAGAGCTGTACACGAGACATGACCTGATGGTGTAAATTAGCCAGCATGAAGTAAGTCGATAAGAAGGAAGAAAGCAAGATCCGTTTTAGTGATCATTAGCCAGTACTTTTTCAGCTCTTGGAGTCTACTGTTGTTGAAAGGGTGTAAGGGGCAGTTACTGTGACCACTCGATGCATCGCCGTGCTACCTGCAGAATCAGACTTGTATACAGCCTGTGTGGCACAATGGGTGAATGATTTTCCCAGAGTAGACGGAGGTGTCAGGATGGTTTGCCGATTTAATGATCCTGCAAGATTGGTTCACGTGAAGACGAAGCTTTCGAGAGATGCATAACCAACAGGAAGATCAACGATCATCCGCTGTCCAAGCTGGGTCGGTCGGCAGTAGTTGAGGGCTTCTACAATTGGTTTCGACCAGATCTTCAGATCATGCCTGCTGTGTTTATGCACTCGAGAGAGTATTCCTGCAAGCATCTTGGACTTGTTCTTCCTACCTCGAAGCTATTGGAAGCAACAAGGGTGCTGGGATCTGTCAAGTTTTCCGACAGCTCGTGCGGTACTAGGCTTGACTCCACAATGGAGGACCTGTCTGGACGGACTAGAGCCGTGTATTGCCATACACAATCGAGGAATGGATAGGAGGGGTATACACTCCACCATATCAGTCAGCAGTCAACCTGGACCTCGTCGGGCTACGATCAAGCTCACTGGACTCGAAAAAGAAGGGACTAAGTACTTTACCTCCTCCGCGAGGTTATAACCTTAAGCATGCGGTATGTTGGGATTGATAAATCTACCAGTCGAAACAAACACCTCATGTGAGCAGCTCTCTTAAAGGTGTGAATAGCCTACAGGTACTTTCGATCCAAGCCGTCTACTTTACAGGGATTCATCAGGTGTAGCGGTCGAAATAAATGCGATCTTGGCTGCAGGATACGGGTAAAGTATCGCAGCTGTCTGACTGGACCCAGTACGGACGTCGTTCTTGTTCTTGTGTAGCTACCATGTCGACCTGAAATTTGGAGGACGAAGACGGTCGTTTTGCGGTTACAAAATACAGATGGGACGTTGAGCGCTTCATCAACATGTTAGTATTGCAATTCGCACGACAGACAGGGTAGAAGAGACTCCGTTGTGCGTGAAGCAAGCCGAGACGCATTTGCTTCTTACCAATTAATGCTCCGTACAAGTTAACATGCGCTACGAAGAGTGCGATATCAATCGAACCGTTCAGATCGATGGTCAGATTTACCACACGAGCGATAGAAGACTGGACTACATAAATACGTCCTTGCTTGACAAGACCCGAAATTCGTCCTGATTCGGGAAGAAATGCCCAATGACAATCCAAGATCCGCCGAAGTGACTCGGGAAGAGTGTTCTACATCCGCTACCAATATACCCCAGGCCCTCCACGATGCAACAGAGCACAATTGTCCTTTTCATGGAAGCATGCCTACTATGACTCATAAATCTTGCAAACACGCTGTCTCCATTAGCGAATGAAGGAGGATCTTCGATCAATACTCCAAACTCCGCTGTCATCGATAGAAACCCCCAAACAGGTGCAGAGTGAGACGAACCAGCGTAAATTCTGAAAAGCCGACTATGAAATGGCAACTCCGTGCCGGAACTAAGCCACAAGCATGCAGCTCGACCATGCGTAGATTCATCGCTTTGATGTGACTATGCCGTATCAAGAGGGAAGGGCCAAGATAGACAAGGCTTAAATTCGACGCGACTCTCCTTTCATCAGACAATACAGCTCAAGACATCTTTACAACCAAGCAAACTGCAACACCTCTTTCTGTCAAATCGATATTGGGAAATCTTCAAAGCTGTTTCGGCTTTCCTGCCCACAAGACGGGAGAGAAGTGATTTTGAAATCGACCAGCTTTATACTTGCCAGTGCTCAGTATACTACACACACCTATCTACAGTGGCGGACGGAGTGAGGCATATGCCGAGAAACGAACGTAGTGCTCGGTACTGCGTCAAGCAAGATTTACAAGACCTAATGATCAGATTTGAAAGCTTCGCTACAAGTTCTTGGAAGTGACTAGTGAAGACCGACGCGCATCTTCACTCTCTTCACGTATTTCCCAACCGTAGACTGGCCGTTCATCGACCATCTTGTTGAAGCCCTCAATGTACAGGGCCTTTCCCCTGCGCAAAGTGGATTTCAATACTCGGGTAAAGCTCGTTTGCAGCCACAATTGTTCCCGTCGCTCTTGCTGCTGTTGAGGCTCTTGCTGCTGTTGAGGCTCTTGCTGCTGTTGAGGCTCTTGCTGCTGTTGAGGCTCTTGCTGCTGTTGAGGCTCTTGCTGCTGTTGAGGCTCTTGCTGCTGTTGAGACTTATGTGGTTGCTGCCAAGTATCGTCGGAGTTGGATAAAGGTCGTGCAAGATCGCCCGGTCGCACGGATCCACGTTTGACATTCATCGTCCAGGAATACTCTTTCTCGTCCTCCTTGGTTCGCTGGCAGAAACGGAAACTCGAGAGCCTTTCAAATTCCAACACAAGATCCCAGGCAGTAGAGAAAGTTGCGAGCACATACGTTGTTTCAAGCCCTCCAGATTGGGGCTTGTCCGCCTCCTGTGCTACCCTGTCGCACCCTTGTCGCAGAGGAATGTCTCGCGTGACAGACGCATTCTTGCCGTGTCCTTGCATCCTGGTCGATAAGAAGGTGAGGGTAGGCGTTGTGACAGAGCAGGACATACAGATAAAGACAACAAGATAGTTCAAAGGGTTATGTCGAAGCCACGAGACGTGACAACAGCTTGCCACAAGGTACGAGAGCTCGATTGCGAAAGTGATTTAGCTAGAGAGTCCCGTGAGGTCAGAAGAGAGGTGACTATTCGGAGCAGAGCCGTCGGCGCTGGAGACTGCAACCTTTATACTGCTGCTGCACGAGCAAGTGTGGTCCAATCGCACCGAAAGAGAAGTGACGTGCTTTGCCACATCCAACACCCACGGCTGTTCCGTCGAGAGTGGTTGACAAAAGCAGCATTAGCACATTTTACAACTGTGCTTGTGTGGTACCCTATCGTCCGCAAGCCTTGTGAGATAGTGCTCGGTTGGAGTTTGGAAAAAGGCGTCGGACTTTGGTTGACGATTCAACAGACGTACCGAAGAGACGGAAGCTGCCCCTCTTTCGTGTAAACTCCGCCAAAGATCGAGCCGCGGGTTTAAGCCTCAATCTACATTTCGCACTTAGCTTTTAATTATCTCTCGACATGCCAAAGTGCAAGAATATTGTTGGCCCAGTGAAACTGTGCCGCGCAAAGCTGACGTGACTCATGCTTAATCTGTTCACCAGTGAAGGACCGCGAACACGGGCTGCTGAATGCCTAGTCGGTGCCTCTGAGAAGCGATCGAGCAAACAGCCATGACGCTGTGACGCTCTTGCAAGTCGCTCAGAACTGTGCCATGTCTCCCTTGTCCCCTTTCAGAGCCATGAGGTCTTCTACTTGACGCTCCAGCTTGTTCTGCTATTCTTCCGACTTGTTCTGCCGTTCTTCTGACTTGTTCTGCCGTTCTTCTGACTCCAGACAGAAACCCATAATGGGACTTTGCCAGATTGCGGAGAGAACACCGCGAAATGTCGGGGACATTTGTACATCCGATCGCGAAAAACGTTCACAGTAGAGTCACTTAAATACGCCAAGTGGCCATTTCTTTTCTAGATGTATCGCTCTTGGAAAGGCACTAGCACATATCGTATTGACCAGAACTGAATGGTGGCGACAGGCCGAGAAGATATCTGTCAAGGTTGACGGTCTTTGTCGTGCTGGCACGCAAAGATCACCTGCGACCCTGTCTCACGTGCATCATCAACTTAAGCATTGTTATGGCCCGCTTCCGATTGGACGCCTCGAAAGAGGCGCCATTCCATTACGAACTTCGATATTAGAGGGGTGCTCAAGGTGCACCATCAGTCCTTGTCAGGCGAGACGCACTTGCGCACCTGCTTATGGTTCCTCAAGTGCAGCGTCTCGCCCACGATTCCGGTCCAAACATGCAGTACGACTCGACGTATTCGTGTGGATGCAAATGTGCCCAAATGGCCGAGCTAGCTGTAGTACTTAATCAAAAGGTCACGGATCATTTACAATACTGATTGGTCGATAGACTCTGGTTCCACGTGTTGACAGCCTATTGGTTAGTGCAGGCGCTGAGCGAAATCCGCATTCGTACATAAGAACTTCACATGCTAACCTCATATTGATCACTACCGGGCGTTCAACGTCCACGTCCTTCTACTATGTAACCAGCATTTATACTTCTCATCCTTCGCAGTTGTATTCGATAGTCAGAAGTCGCCGTTGCAGATGGCGCATCCGGACACAGCTCATTGCGAATCATCTGTCTGGAGGGAGACTGATCGCATGACTTTTGATCGTCAGACAAGCGCTTTGCAGCAGAAGGGTCATGTGACGGGCCGGCAGTATTATGCGCAAATGTTGAGCAGAGATGTAAGACCTGATGCTGTGTTACCATTTGAAGTCGAGCAGGGTCTGGCAGATGACTTCGCATACATCGCAGCGTGTGAGCCCACAGCAGACTATGTCTCAGCGGCTGTGATCGAGTATCAAGGAAGCGACAATTCTATCCATATCAAGCTTGCTGCGAACGAGGGTGTGTGTACGCGGGTCCGCCGCACGTTCGATGAGCTCCTGGAAACTTTGAGACAAAGTGCCCGGAGAGGTAAGTGAGTCTCCCGAGCCGTCGACACAAATGGCGAGTTGGTAGTTGACGCAGCGACGTATCAAGGTCTTGAACGACGAAACTGCCAGGAAAGAACTTTCACCACCATCTTGCAACTCAACAGCAATCGAATATTAGGTCGGCTAGGATCCCCGTTGTTCAAGCGTCCGGGACATCTTCGTAACGCTCAATTGCCTCTACCTTTGCCCACGCGCGTCGCCAAAATTTGCGCAAAGCACCTAAAGACAACTGATCTACTGCCTGGCTCTGAGGATGTGGCGCAACTCCAGCTACAACTTCGCGCTTTTGAGGATGCATCTCTTGCCGTGAATAGAGTCAACGCCGATGCTCGTCTGTCTGCATTGACACTCGCAGTCAAATGTGCCTACGAACTATCTATAGATGGCTCATACTTCCCTGCAAGGCTCCGAGCGTTGGGCCTACCAGAGACCTGCTTGGACTTGCGTGAGATCCGGGAAGTAGGCAAAATTGCTAACTATTGGCGAATCGCACGCAACCTGACGATCTGCTCACTGAGATATCGATCCCAATTCTGCAACATAACCTACTATCCTCTAGGACATTATGCGCCTTCAACGAGGTCGAAAGTGTTGCCGAAGACTTTCGTGCACGCCGAAATCCAAGTCTTGATACATTATGAAATAGTACGACCCCCCGTCGTAGTGCCGAGAGTGATCGGCGTCTCCAAGGAGGCCTGTTTCCTCTGTGACGCATTCATCCGAGCGCATGGACGTCACACAATCACAGGAGCGCACCGTCAGGTGTATGCTCGATGGACTGTTCCAGATCTAGTAGACTATTCTGCAGAAACGGGCACTCGTATCCGGGCAGCGCTTGTTCGAGTTGCGGACGAGGTAAATAAGGAGTTTATGCGCTCTGGAGAGAAGCGACCGTGGCGACCGTTTCCGGCGCAAAGTGCGATCAATCTGAATGTACCTCACCTCACCTTGCTACACCTGCAAGCTCAGCTACTTGGCACAGCCATGATGAGCAGCCGCGGAGCCCAGACTCAGGATCGGGAAAGATGGCCAATGCATCCAACAAAGATAAGGCCCTGTCTTCGATGCTCTGTGGAAAAGCCGATAGTGGTAGCACTTCTGGTCAAGGCCCAAGACACCATATCGAAACCGCACGGGAGATACAAGAGCTTCCTCTGAGCGTCGGCGTCATCAAGCGTGATCGAGTCTACGTCGACTGGATGCAAGTCTTTGCTGCCCTATCCATCACGAGACACGAGTATTCGACGGGTCAGAAACTACTTGCAAGGGTCATACTCGAGCCAAGACACAACCAAACCTGCCATCACACGGTCCATGTCGCTGATCTTGATGATCATAAAGAGATAATACTAGATCTAGACATGGATTCCAACACAACGCGCATACTTATGCTTGGCGCAGAAGGTGAGGAAGCATGCATTAGCATCAGCTCCGGCATCAAATTCTCCTCCACAAAAGCCGAATCCATCTTAGTACACGACCTATCAGTTGAATGAGGAGTCCATGCCGAAAGAATCCGGCGGCGACTTCTCAGTCAGTCAGCAATCGATATGACGCACCTGACGATTCGGAGCGCAAGATCCCGCTTATCATAATTGGCCTATTAACTTAGTTGCAAAGCAGAATAGGGGACAAAGTACAAAAACCGGAGTCAAGCCGGGGTTCATCGGAGGTGCGTTGTGGTTCACCCAGAAGTCAGCTAATTATTCCAATCACCGCTGTCCCAATGACTCATGCTTCGTTCGCTACCGGTTGAGGAGAAGCCTGTATGGCCCCTGGCACGACATGACCAGTCCGATGGCATGCAAGAGGCAAGGTTTCGCCCTCGTGCGTTCATTCTGCCTTGACGTGAGTCTTGTGGACCACGACTCAGTGGTGTGTCGATCGCACGCAATCGCCAGCAAGAAAGTCACGTAAGACGCATCACAAGTGCGAGACCAGTCAGTACTAATGCGGAACAATGAAGGCGGCAGGGTAAGTTACTCATCAGGCCGCTGTACAACGATACTCACGGCACTCCCACCATACACACATGATGGGGAACAAAGATTGCACAATCGAGACGCGAGACTGGTAAGGACAGTGTGAAGCAGTTTGACACAGCAAGGAGCTGCGGCAGTCGTCATAAGCAGACTGCAGTAAGACAGTCCCAAAGTTGAAGTCACAATATTATCACATGCTTATTCCAAAGCGCTCTAAATTTACATAGCTATCGACAAGTATAACACCATCACCAATGTATCTCCATTGCAATTACAGTGATTAATTCCATAGAAATAACGTTGCATGTTGATTGACCTGAATGCTCGCGTGTTTAGCAGGCTGCGCACTGTGTGTTGGCTGGGGTAGCGTATGCGTCGCCCAGGCTTTGCCCCACGTTGCAGCACGCTCGTTCGCAACGTGTGCTATTGGTCCGGTGTAGATTATGGTTTGCGGAAATTGGACACTGTCGTTCCTACTCTGCACAATGGTCAGAACGTCATGCAGCTGACCATTGCGAATCAAGAGCATAAGGCAGAAGAGGTGCAGCGAGCAGCGCTGTGTCATCCAGACAACGGACAGCACAACTACGGTCCATTGTTGCGTCGCTCCACATTAGCGTTCATTTTTGTGACATTCTGCCACGAAGAACAAGGACAGGGAAAGTGTGGATCCGATGTATATTAGGCTACTCTATGCCTGGATGGAGACCTCGTTTCTGCCGCAGGTGGAAATGACAGTCAAGGAACGACAGTGTTCCTAATTCAAGTGGGTTAATTTAAGGCTTGTTTTGCTGGTGCATAGCGCACCAGAAACCAATGAGGTGGTCTCTCCAGACGCCGAAGGCCCACAGTGCCATGGATCTGCCTCGCCAAGTAGTAGTTCGTTGATGGAACAGTTGTTGGGGTTGATACGTCTGCGTGGCGTCGAATTTCGAGATGCCAACATCCTGCGCCTTCGCAACGCCATCTGATTTTCTCTATCCACAAGTCGCTGTCGCTAAAATTCCACCTCGACATTGCCGATTGAGCACGAGAGGCGATACACACGTGTGTTACACTCGATGTTACACTCGATCAAGTCCGTTTATCCTACCCTTGCGTGACTACTGGCGACCCTCGGCGACTTGCCATCTAAACGAGCAGGGAATTGTTTTGGCAGGTCTGTATATCGCATTTCTATACTATTATGGGAAGCGGCAACTCGCTGCGTGCCCGGAGCTAGCAAAAATATCTCAAGGATGTGGACCTTTTCCGATTGCATGATCAGGCACTTTATACTTCTCGAGTCGGAGAGCGTAGGAAAACAATGGCGTCTACCAGCACTATCATTAATGGCACCATCCACCAGACAGTCGAAGAAATGGTCTCGGACATGTTCGTTTGGAACAAAGAAATGAGCATCCTTGTTTGTCGTCCATGCGAAAACACAGTATGGTCTGCGACTTTTACAAACCATTTGTACAAGTACCATCGACGCATACGCATTGACACCAGGCGAAAAATCGTGGACTACGTCTCAATGACCTTCCCACTATCGAGTTATCCCGGTATGATGCGGTTTCCTCCCGAACCCTGCAAGCCTGTCGATGGTCTACGACTGTTCTCCGAAGGGCTGAAATGTCGAGAATGTGGATATATTTCACCCTCATACCCCACAGCGTATACTCATCTTAAAACCATAAGGGGAAAGCAAATCATTCGACCTACGGGATTCAAATATCTGACTCCTTCGAGACCAATGTACCTTGTCAGAGGTTTTCAAAGGCTAGGGGAATGGGATCCGTCAGTATTTTGAGGTTTTGGCTTCTGAAACGACCTCACCCACAGGCAATATCGACCCGCAACTTGTGACACCGCAGCTCTCATCTCAGGACCGAAATACAGGACAGAAGTCCGCCAAAAGACTTCGCCACATGCAAAATGATGATAACGTTGTTGTCAGTCGTATCAATAGTTCCGATGACTCAAGACCGATCTCCGGGCGAATTGGTGGCACAGGCTGGGCAGTGACACGCAATATCCCAGGACGAGTACCGCCACTCTTCGCAGCCGAGGACCGGGGGACACATATCCTCATCCTGAGTCTGGTCTATGCTCTCCGTAAGAGTAACGAGACCCTGGAAGGTATCTCTCAGGTAGACCTCAAGCAGTATCTGAGCGCTTCGCAGCACATACTGGCCATACAGTTTTCAACCCATTTCGGTGCCACGGACGGGGGCTGCTACAGCGAGATTCAGCATCTATTGTCCTGCACGGAGTGGCTATTGCGAGCTTGTGCGGAAGAGGCAGGTCTAGAAACTCGTGAGCACATCCCCGCTACCTATCAGGACTATCCTTTGGACTGCCAGAACTATATTAAGACCTTCTGCGATCCTGATTTCGAGGACGAGCACCAGGAGATGCGTTTTGGACACTTTCTGGCAGAAAACTCCGAGATTGACTCTCTCGATGCTCAATCACTAGCCGCGATTTTCACGGCGCCAGATTGTCATCCTCAGCTCCTAAAGACAATGGTTCGCCTTATGCTGTCTCCTACTGGTCCTGATCAGGGTCGAGCCAGACTCTCTCAGGGCGCCACGATCGAGAATATATTGCGTCGCCATGGTCTGAAGGAACTGGAGATCGGACAGGAATGTACGTCGAAATCAGCAGCGATAGAGCACTGGCTGAATATGATACTCTACAATCCAGTAGTCCGTGGAGAAGACAGTGAACTATCCTTGGATACCGTATACACAGCTTACATACTGGCGAGAGAAGTCTATCGGAAAACGGTTGGGATACTGGACGTTCTGGACTTGCTTGAACTGGCTCATACTCACATCTCTCGATGTGCAGTCATTCAGGCATATCAACATATTCTCACTCAAGACTGAAGATTGTGGGTCTTGGTCAAAATCAGTCATGGTTTCCACGAATGCTTTTGCCTGAAGAATGGCTCTTTGTGGAGTGTGGGATGTAGAGAGCCGAGAATGGATCTTCCAGGAGGAGAATGCTTACACTCATCGGGCCCGGACTGTTGGCGCGATATCAAAATACAAGAGACAGTTTGACATTAGTTCCAGCGTGACGACGTACCACACGCGGCTGATCTGTAGGATTTGTAGCTATCAGATGCAATTTGGTGACATTTCCAATCTCCGGACGTCGAGGCTCAACAAGTGACTGGGGTATATTCTCGCAGCTTTTGCAATACAAAGGTATCATTACTCTCATTAGAGACATCAAAATCATCGCTGATCCAGCCTGGCGTGCAACAACTGATGAGCATCATGACAGTTCAATTGGTTGAAAAGAGCCAAAGTCAATCAATTTGACCCGGCCACTTACGTCAAGCATGATACTGGCCGGCTTGATATTGTTGCGTGCAAGATAGACGGCATGCAAGTGCTTTACAGCGCTTTCCAGGTCGTCCAGTAACTTAGCTGAGATATATTCTTGGCCGCTCTGGTTCGCTATAATATTCCCCGAGTGTAAGGGAGTAGCGATTGAGTACTATTCCGGTGTTGAATTCTTTTGCGGACATACAACCATGCAAACGTACTGTTCTGAGATAAGGCTGGCGTTCGAGGAATTTCAAGCTTCCGATCTCCCGCTGAAGGAGTACAAGAACTTCCCGTGATGCTCTTTCGGTGCCATAGTGGGTCAGTTTCGAACGTCTCACCAGGAGCTCACGCAGGTCATCCGCCGAGTGGATCGTCTCATCAGCAGGCATTCTTGCGTAGATAGGCTCGTCGGGCCACAGCCTGAGAGCTTCATTGGACCTCCGTTGTGCTTGCGCAATACTTCGATTTGAAGAACGCGCCGTACCACACCTGGTCCATGTCATCGATGACTGAAGGATTTGAACGGATAGAGTCATCAACATCAGATACGTATGTACGTCGCAGAGAGCGTACAATTGTCTATGGCTCTGGAGAGAAGGGACTGGTGGCCGGCTAGGCGCCGGTGTCAACACTAGCGTGCGAAGCGTGGCGACTTTGAGATTAGGGCGAGTTGTCTTGGATGACACAGAGACCTTTCGACTATGGAGGCC
Source organism: Elsinoe fawcettii (assembly GCA_007556565.1). Classification (NCBI taxonomy): domain Eukaryota; kingdom Fungi; phylum Ascomycota; class Dothideomycetes; order Myriangiales; family Elsinoaceae; genus Elsinoe; species Elsinoe fawcettii. Next base: position 31,723 of record SWCR01000020.1, read on the forward strand.
AAGTCGCTGCCGACTTTTGCACAAATAAAATGGACAGGGATGGCTGGCTCTGCAACATGGTCGTATGATTGGACAGTCTTTAGAACCGCTTTGGCGACTCCAACTCGCCGCCCGCTTTCTGCATGTGGAGGCTGATACGTGGTTGAGGTGCGGTAGAATCAATCAGAGATTCTTCCTTTGGATGTTCACTCTAGATCAGAACCTGAAGCAGTAACGGGAAGAACAATAGAAGAAGAGGGAGGAGCAATAGAGGAAGAGGGAAGAGCGATAGAGGAAGAGGGAAGAGCAATAGAGGAAGAGAGAGGAGCGATAGAGGAAGAGGGAGGAGCGATGGAGGAAGAGGGAGGAGCGATGGAGGAAGAGGGAGGAGCGATGGAGGAAGAGGGAGGAGCGATGGAGGAAGAGGGAGGAGCGATGGAGGAAGACGGAAGAGCGATGGAGGAAGACGGAAGAGCAGTAAAACAACGTACAACGCCAATGAGAAGATCCTATGACTATGCTGATAGAGGAGACGTGGTGTAATAGTGCCGAGGTGTCATCGCTGCATAGGAGTGCTGGGCGGCGCATGATCGCACATCTCTATCGACAGACTAGGACAGAGCTACAGTAGTTCGGCGGGAGCCATTACGGGCGACCGCTTGAATCAACAGACTGAACCAGGGAGATAGATTCAAGTACGTGTCACGTTGTTGCCAGCAGAGTGAATGCCGAGACTCCCTGGAAGGAAGGAAGCTTTCGCGTATATACTTCGGCTCCAGGATGGAGCGGTATGTCAATGATGAGGAAATTGAGCAATTCCTGCAACGCTTCGACAGCCGTGAGGACGAAGACCTTTTCCTGACCGGCCGGTCAAATTCTGTACCATATGTCTTCGTTGGTGACGACTTTGAGGAGTTCTTCTTAAGGACAAAGGATGGGAGCAAAATCTCATCGATCTGAATATTATACGAACTTGATTCGTTGCCATTCTCTTACTTGGCTTACCCAGCGACCGAATCGAGCGCGGGTAACACAGTGGGGGAGTGTTCGCCAGCTACATACATTTGGTTCGCCTTGACGTAATACTGCAACAAAACTAGTGGTAGATCGCGGGTGAACTTCAGAAGCTGACTTCGGATGACGTTCTGCGAGTGCTGAGTCTCGACCTCAATGATCACTGCCAGAGCTCTTTGTTCAATTCATGTACCGGTAAGCGTGTAGCCACGGAGCTTGATCATGAGTGTGGCGAGCTCTTCGTTTCAACATCATTCAGACTCGTGCACCTAGAGGTCACTCGGCGTATTAAGGTCCGCAACGAAGAATTTCAGGAGGTTTTCCCACGACGACGCAATTTGCCGGTATGTCCTGTGCAACATCAGCCTCAATGCATCATCATGATAGTGACTTGAGATGCTCCTTACTTCACTGATGATCGTACCAGCGCCCACGAAACTTCCGTGGCCAATCCTGCGTCCGGGCGGAATCAATACATCAGCCTCAATGAAGCAATCGGCTTCGATCGTGATCGGAGCGGCGATTGCTAAACTTCGAGCTCCGTCACGAGCATGTCGATCGATCGGTAAGGTCATGGTGTAGAAGCGAACGTTGGGTCCAATAATGCAGCGTTGCCCGATCTCGATCTTCGCCGCGTCTTGCATGATGCAGCCAGAGCCTACCACGACTTCATCTCCGAGATGGATGTTGTAACCGTATTCACAAGTAAAAGGTCCCTCCAGCATGACACACCGACCAATTCTGCCAGAAGGACGCCCATCATTCACACTGTTCGGTCGTAATTCAGGCCTGATGACTGAAGTGAATAGACGTCCACATTCTTCTTCGCTCGTACCGACACTGGGACGAATGGAATTGTTGTATCGTTCAAGAGCAGCTCGACACTCTCTCCTTTCGTTGGCCAGTTGTGGATCGTAGTAGTGTAAGTATGGCTGACCAACGAGCATACGATTCCTTTCGCGCGCTCTTTCGTCATTTCGTGTATTATGATCCCAGACGCTAAATGAGCCATTGTTAGACGCTGACCGCAGAAGAGCAGGCGTGACTTCTGTCGATGCAAACGCTAGTCCTGCACGGGCGGCGGTGATGAGATCCTCACGCGCAACGGCTGTACTGCATTGAGAGCCAGACGCTAAGGAGCGTCCGGAGGAATCTTGCGGCTGGGTATGCGGGTGCTGGGTATCTTCTGTTCGTCCTCTTTGCGGAAGTGCCTTGTTTGCTGGATAGGGTGCTCCATCATTGACTGGAACAATAGCTGTCTCTGATCTTGGTGGAGGGTCTCGATAATCTCGTGCATCAATCTGATAATTTCTTCTGACAAATTAGCGATATTCCAGCTCGATCTGACAAGGGCTTGCCTCACTGCGGCTGGTGGTCTCTGGAAGCCGTGCTCGAGCTCGTGGTTCCGGCACAAATCCAGCCATTGCTTTTCGCTGGTGATCGAACAATCTTCTTGTTACCATAGCCCTCGCAATGGAGCCCGCTATTCTGACATCCCACACATCCTGGTTTGCCCTCATCACATTTCTTCTTCCGTCGTCGGCACGTGCTATCGCGTATGAGTATTGATGGATTGATCTGTGCGATGTGCTCACTCACTAGCAACCTGTCCTCGTGCGAGGAACACGGGCACGCTTCTTTGGAAGAGGTGGCCGGTCCGTATCGATCATTCCTGAGATCTGATGCTGTGAATCTCTAACATTGTGGAGACCGCTGCTGGTATACTGCAGTCCGGCAGACTGGTCATCTTTGGCATTATCGCGTCCTGGTTCAATGGGTTGTGGTCCTAGAGGCGATGTCACAGACCGATGTGTTAGGAAATGCTCCTCGAAATCAGGACTTGTTGTGGCAGATGATTGAGTCACATGTATAATAGCCTTAGGAGCGTCGTGTAGATTCCCCGACACAGGTGGGTGGGGAGATTCCGGGAGCTTCATGAGCTCTTCTTGCTCGAGTGATTGTCTCCTCTCGCTGGCAACATTGATGTTGTCGAGCATGCCTTGCGAGTCTACTGGGGAAGGTTGATCCGCCGAAGACGGAGGGGCGTCATCCACTGGAGAAAGAGGTATGTGACGATCAATCAGAGAGCCTTGTGCCGGATCCATCGGTGAGGGAACAGGGGATGTATCGCTGTTGACAGCGACAACGGACGCTGTTGGCATAAACTTGAAGGGCAGATGTTGGGGATCATGGCAGCCTACGGCATTGATAGCAGTGAACGATCTGCTCCGCTGTCCGGCAGGCCAAGATACTCGATGTTCGAGGGATGCAGCAGTAGTCTGTGCAAGTGGAAATGAGGGTGGCATTTTAGCGCGATGAGCGCTACGTTCCGAGTGAGGAATAACAGGTAGGGAGAAGTGTGGAAGAGGAACTGTAAAATTGTGCAAGGCCAGGTCTGATCGCTCGTCTGCTTATGTTGACAATGCTGCAGTCTGCGGTTAGTGCTCGAGTGATCGGCTTTGCAGCCGATGACAAGCGCCGCTGGTAATGGCTTTTCGTGAGCGTTCGCCAATAGAGAAGGGCGTGATCCGGCAACTACCTAAGTGAACTCGATCGTGGCACGTCGGGGCGCTACAACTTGACCAAAAAGCGATTGAGAAAATGCAAGAGGGGAGCTCTTGACCTGCCGAAAACCGTAGAACCGCGCCGCACAATAATCACTCATGGCAGAACTCATTCATCTCCAGCTGAATGCGGCGTCGTTTCCACAGCCAAGTCATGTTGGAACACAGCGCATTGGCGCCCCAGCCTCATGCTTCGCCATGAGTCATATGCACCTCGCCACCGCGCAGTACCCGCGACGGTAAGATTCCACTATCTTGCCTCAGGTCCTCAGTCACACCCGTGGGGAACAACGAACCTTTGCTTTGACGGGTAAGAGGCCCACTAAGCCCTGTTTTGGTTTGGTGGAGAAAACATTTAGTGTTCCTCGCAAGTGTGACTGAGAACCTGAAAACCCGATACTTCCTAGGCCCCGGGTGCCGCTCAAGCATGGCAACTATTGCCGAAAAGTGGCGATACAGCTCAGTACTGTAGCCGTCCTGCAGGATACGGGTCACAGTGAGAACAAAAATTGCTTGGGATTATCCTGATCCGCAAACATCATCCTGATATGTGCAGCTTCGTATTTAGCAGGTCACTCCGCTGTGTGCACAGACTCGTCGCAGGCACTGCGTTGTTTGCAACAACAATCAGCGCTCTAGGCCAGACTATCTACTTGGAACAGACAATGTGGATTGAGCAATTGCTAGATCAACTGCTGTTGACATTGCCGAGGTGGCTGCTACAGCAGCTGAGTTCAGTTTTGTCGGATCGAGCCTTTGGAAAAGGCGGAAGGGAATCACTAATGACGGGACCAAAGTCGTCGAAGGTTCTGGGTCGTTCAGTGATCAGTACGAGCTGCTGTTGGTACGACGCATCAGACAGCTCCGTGATAGGTATTCCTCACCCGCACTGGGGACTATACCCGAGAAATGCTGCTCAGCTTGGCGATGGAACTCCTGGCCATGACTGGTGTTCAAGATTTGTTTTAAAAGCACAGAGATCAACTGCATTCTCGTTATCTCAAGCACCTTGCTCTGGAGAGGCATCAAGCTGGCACTTTGGCTTCTTTTGAGCAATAATCTCCCATTATCGACAGGAAAATGGACTGGTATCGAATCCCGTAAGAGAATATCTGCAATATGGATGAGAAGTGCATTCTTCTTGGAAGAGCTGCCAGGGCCAAACGAGTGTTTACAAAAACCATCTACGAGATTCTGGAGAGCTCCTTGGTCCTGGTCAAGATTGGTCAAAGAGTGTATGGCAGTGATAGCTACCATCTGTGCTGATGGAACAGCTCTAGCACCTCTCATGATCTATGGCAGCACTTCTGACTACATCCAGTTCTCATGAGTACAAGACATCAATACTACTTAGCATCAAGCTCAATCTCTTCTTCGAACGCCAGAACTCTGGAAAGATCGGTTCCAAGTGGCTGCGAGCCTTTTTCAGCAAGGACACTCAAGACAAAGCTTGGAGGCACTGAAAGGTTGTGTATGTTGATAAGGATGGCTCTCATGTGACTCTTAACTTCCTTGAATGGGCTCAATAGCATGAGGCCCTTAAAGCTTTGTATCACCCTCACCCTGTACATAGGCTGAGGTCTCTGGATATTGTTTGCTTTGTTTTTCCGGCTATCTATCGTAGGCATGCCGCTTTAACAGCAGACTAGACTGCCGGCGGGCCGAACAGGGATGACCGAAAAGGGCTTCCTGGAGTGTTTCTATCGAGCTCGGGACCGCCTTCATGAAGAAGAACATTGCCCCCACTTAGCTCGAAACTGACCTATTCCACCTTGAGGCCGCTTCAGTCCTTATCAAACCCAGGCCAAGGAACCGGAGGGGACCAACACCAGGCAGAACCAAGCAGAGGAGCATCAAGCAGTACTTTCTATTTGCTGAGACTGTCGAAGAGCAATCATCAATCATCAATAAGACTGTAGATAGTAAGACCAAGGGACCTATCAAGAGGCAGAGTAACCACCTGCAGAACAGCAGGGCAGGGGTCACTCTTGAGGTGCTTCGTGAGCAGCAAGCTACGGAAGCTCTCCGACAACACCACGAGGGGAAGAAGCGTGAGAAGAAGCCTGTTGAGCAGCTTAGAAGTGAGGAGGAAGCTTTACCAACTATGTTTTGACCCCAGCAAGAGAAGAGTTGCTCTTGAATTCCAAGATCAGAGAGGGAGATTGGAGTAGGCGACTCAAGAGAGTACTCTTGAGAAGGTCAAGTACGAACGAAAAGCGTCAGAGGAGGCGTGAGCATCGAGCTGTCGCCCAAGTAGCTCGGAAGGTAGCGGAGGCTTTGAAGAAGGCTCAAAGAGAGACAGCGAGAGCAGCCCGAAATATTCGGAAACAAGCTGAAAAAAGTTAGAGCTTAAGGCTTAGCAAAATCAATCAAGAGGTAGATCGAAGAAGCAGGGAGTTTCCACAGGGCTTGTAGCTGTTCAGAAACCTTCAAAGGCTGAGGAAGCATCCGTGCAGCGCGGGTTCAGATCAGGGAGAACTATCCGTGCTCCCAACCCATCTATCTGGCCGGGACTCCACAGGTCTGCCAAGCATATCGCAATCGATTGATATTTTGAACGTGGCCTACCCTGAAGCTATATGCGCCAAGTGGTTCGTCGCTAAGACAAGAGGGTAATTAGGTTCTTCCATTGTTGCATAAGAGAGGTCTGTGTATACGGTCGGACAACCTTCTAAGCGCCGAACATTACCCGCCCCCCTCCTCCCCCATAGACTAACGTAACTGAGCTCGCGAATAACATCGCCGCTCAGATGGCCGCCAGTTTCCCTGCGCTGATGTAGCTGGTATGCCATGCACTGAAAGCGGCCGGATCCTGTACAGACATGGCTTAGCCTGTGCAGTAAGAGCCAATAGTACTGGGACCGCCATGTACTGTCGCGCGTCTCGAGCCATTTCAGCTTCGGGGGAATCATGGTCGTTGATGCATTAGACAAGTGTGACAGCATCAAAACCATCGTCTGAGCTCTGATTTCAGGCCTTGAGCACAATGCGTAAGCTCATCATCCGTGCTAGCCTTCGCCATCGAAAGGTCTGTAGGAAGAGTCTGTGAAGGATCTGTGAAGGGTCTGTGAAGGGTCTGTGAAGGGTCTGTGGTGGAAGTCTCGCGGCGATCAGCATCCAGTGCCATGTAGACAGAAGGCACTTTGGTTCATCCGGCACGCCGATTGGCCCTAGGGGTAGGGGAGAAGCATACAGATACCGTTCATCCTACTGTGACTGCGTCGGTTATCATGCAATCGTGCATTACCTGTCGAGCATCTTTCACGTCCGCTCCGGATTGCCACATACATGGTTGCCTACTTTACAAGGACATAGAGGAGATCTAATTAACAGGACATACTGGACATGAGGCATATCTGGACAGGCGAAAGATAGACAACGACGGAAACGACAATAATGACGGTATGGAAGACGATAACCAAGTCTGCTTTACTGATATCTCGAAAGTACGTAGTGAAGTGTAATAGCCTGTCCCGGGACAAGTAGTCAATTCCTTCTGCTCCAACGATTGTTTCCGACTCTCTTTTGTGGATTGGTATCGCTAGAGCTGATAGTACCAAGTCAACACCTCGGGTGAACAGACGGACGAGTCGGCAATCTTCGCCCTTGGACATGATCTCCCACCGAGGACAAATCTAATTTTCTCATCCGCTACCTTATCTCAAGTCCTCTCTTTCAGACCATGTCCTCGGGAGGCTGTGTGTGTGTCCTTTTCCAACCACCCATATTGCTGACAGAGTGACATACCACCAGTCGCATGGGGACCGGCGAGGCGCTGGGGGTCCGGTGTAGTGGATGAGCTGGAGCATTCGGTCAGAAACTGTGCGGTAATGTAGGATGGTTTACCGACGATGGCGAAGCCACCTCATTGTCCAATCGACCAGGGCGGTGAATATGGTGACGATAAGGGTCAGCAACGCCAGTATGGCTTCTCGGCTCCACCTTTCCGTCTCCATGGTTTCCAGGTTGATGTCTGCCGCTATAGGGTGATGTCTTCTGCTTCTTTGCCTGAGTGCCTCTTTTGACAGCACCGGTTTGTCGAATGTCTGCAATACCACTGCGAGGAGGGAGGCATCATGGCCTTCGTCGAGCAGATAATCGACATAGTCACACAGGCTATGCTCTGTACGACTGTGCTCTGTACGACTGTGCTCTGTACGACTGTACCTTGCTTGCTTTCCCTCCTTTCGCCTGCCCTGTCCTTTTCTGCATGCCTTCTCTTCCTACAAACGCGCGAGCTGACACATCCCACCGTCTACAATATATTTTCCATGCATATCAGGCTTTCCTCAAGGATGTGTGTTCGGGAAACAAGGTCGAGTGCTTTGCCGTGTCAGTGGTGCACCCGGTCACTTCTTGCGCTCGACCTCTGGCATTGATTCCACTGATCGTAGTCCGGCATTTTGACGACAGAGACGCTTCTGTCTGTCATTCTCTTGCCAGGGAATGTAAGTCAGGTCCTGCAAGTCGTCGGCTCGGCCGAACAATCAATGCGGAGTCGACTATAACAAGCAACCATGCAAGTTTGTGATGGTCACCCGCAAGCCAGACTTCGCCAAGAGACTGTCGCAAAACAAAATTTGTTTCGCGTCATAGTCAGTGCGGTGGAAAACGATCAAATAGACTTGGTCTGTCGATCCGGGGCCGATACACCAAGCCTATTTGGTAACTAACCTGGTACTTTGCGTTGATTATCCCTGCCAAACGTGCCCGCACCTGAATGCAAATGCTGCACATGCATCCACGAGGCAGACCGTAAGATGAAGTGAGAGCAAGAGTGTCCAGATCAAAGCTTTGGACACAGCCAATCTGAGATGATAGATTACGCCGTAATTGGCATACATCATGGGATATCTCATCCTATACTTGCATTGAGGACATCTCACAGCGCTCTGCCAAACTTGCATGCTCTTGACCCAGTCCCGAAAGCACATGTGATGAACAGAAAGCATACAGGCGCAGCCACAAACACTTTGCCAGACTTCCAGATTGGACGATGAATGGCAGATCCAGCATCTTTCCTGTTGTTCGCATCGATGATTACGATTGCCTGTTATCATTTTGCGGAGCTCGTGCGGTCGTGACTGACTGTTTGCGAGACACACGGAACGAGCGTTTTGGGAATGGAGGGAGTGTTCAAGGTCGTTTGAAAGACACTGCTGTAGTCACAAACAGCGATGACTACCTGACAGGCCGGTCCAAGGCATAATTACTTATCTATCAAAGAGATGGAGACAACGGGATCTGGCGAAGCTTGTGTCAGTGAGAGACTTTGTCAGCTCACTGTATCAAAACATACGTGGCAGAGAGGTCACTTTGATATCCCAGCATTTCACTGCCTCGTGGATGAGTTGGTACGTTATTTTATCTAGTCATACTGTTCCGATGATGGCTTTAGAGGCACTCACTACAAAGCGCAGTAAGACTTTGTCGTGGTACGTGAACAGGTCCGGTCTCGTCTCAGATCCGTCCTTGTAGTAAGTTGATTAGATTATTCACTGGGTCACGCACCGGAATAGCAACACGAGATGTGGGTTATCATTGCATCACGAAGCAGTGCCGACGGCATCAATCATTTATGCCCAAGTATGCCTATTGCCAGGCTGACGTCGCAGATGATATCAGTGCTGCCTCTGCCAGTGTGAGCTCAAACTCACACCATCTTCCCCATTCGTCTTCACCATTCTCCGCACCGCGCCTCTGATACCACGACTAGAACCGGGTGCTGCAGCGTTCCCACGAGAATTTCCAGCGGCACTGACGGCAAGCTCGTCGAAACGCACGGAGGACTCCACAAGATCAAGAGCTCAGTCTGCCATGGCAAACGGCTTCCATCGCATCTCCGAGGTCCCCGTAGTGCCAGCATGTTAGACAGGTTTGTCAAATTAGAAGACAGTGCTTGCAAAAGGTGTCTGATGTCTTTCAAATCGAGCTGGAAACAGCCTTTTTGACTTGAATGCAAGTCTTGCTGAAGCGGCATCGGAATGATCAGATCGAATGTAGATCTGACGACTAGGACGATAGAGTCGGGAAAGTCTGAAGCTGATGGAAGCTCCTACCACAATTCCGGTAACAGACCCTACTAACATTAGTATCGGCCTCGGCTTGGCACGGGACAATTTTGGCATTACTATACCGGTTGTCCCGCCGAACCCGTGCCCGCCATCACAGATCGCTTACATGACAAGAACATTGTATTTGCAGACCATTCGCACACCAGAATGTTTCGCTCGCCGCTGGCGATCCAAGACTGGATACGGTCTACTACAGAAAATCCGAACTCTACGACTACACACCTTCCCCACAAGAACGACGGCTGGCAGCATCACCGCCGGGCGTCTGTCGCCCCGTCTATACGACCATATCCCAGCCCAAGTCGATCGACCAGTGGTGCGTCAGATCGATTGAGACCATTAAAGAGATTGAGAATCATGGACACAACGGAAGAGCCGGATGGTGGAGAGAGGTCGGCAGAAGCGGAACCAGCTCTTGCGGTCAGCGGTACCCCTCAGCGGAAGCGACGACGTCGAGATGGCAGTGCGGACGAGACACCGCGGGCGGCGCACAGTGTCACCGTCATATCAGACACTTCGTCCGCCCCGTCTGCGAAGTCGACGCGAACGAAAAGCAGTGCAAGATCTGGGAGTTCGGCCAATCTGCACCAGCTCCAATCGCTGGAATCCCCCATCGATACTGCTGAAGTACCAGAAGGAGCTCAGGAATTGTATGACACATTCGGTTCAGCTTGGGGAGAGAGGTTGTGGCGTATACGAGAGTTTGCAGCTGGCATCAATGCCATCCCTGCTTCCGATTTGCCAGCTACACGTCAACATTTTGGGCAGGATCTTAATCTGCGGACATTCAGTACTGATGAAAAAGAGGAGTATCGCACGTCTCTTGGCGACTCGCCCCTCGTCAGTGAAGTTGAGCAGCTAGTCGGCGCCGCGAAGGAATGCCGTAATCGAAGGGAAATTGAATCTGGTTGGAATACCGACGTGCACGCGCCTCTTCTTTTTGTGGCCAGCAGGTTGTTCAAAATCCGAAATGCTGTGGCATGTGCCAACGTCACACACGCCAGAATAAACCCGAAATATCTGCCAACACTATCACGCAATGGTCCATGCATCGATGCCAAAATCGTAGACTTTGTCTTGCACTTGCTGCCGGATGCATCCATGGCTGAAGCCTTCTCGAACCTGGAAACAGAAGTGCGCCACACTGGCGGCATCCGCAAATTCTACGGGCACGACTTCAACCACACATTTCACCATCAACTCTCCAAAAGGCCAATTGTGGTCAGTGTCGAAACAAAGAAGGAGGGTGAAGGTGCTGCTGAAGGTGAGCTCCAACTTCACACCTGGACGACCGCCCACCTGAACCGCCTACAGGCATTGGTTGGGAAACTCGGATCTCCAGATGTCCCGCTCCCGGTTCTGCCGGTCCTCCTCGTACAGGGTCCGGTCTGGACCCTAAAAATGGTTCGCCGTCACAGCACGAGGAATGGCCTTTGCGTGACGACCTTTTACGACCAGATCGAAATAGGAAATGTTACACAGCCGTCAGGTGTGTATAAGGTAGTTACTGCCCTTATGTCGTTGATGGATTGGGCGGCTACAGACTTTCGCAGTTGGTATAAACTACATATAGTCGAGCCGCTCAATCGCGTGAGTGGTGCACTAAAGGACTGAATGCGATGTCATGGCGACCAGACGACATATGAAGTCTCCATCAATTGTATATAGGGGTCCGTCCTGGACGAAAAAAAGTATGCGAACGAAACTTTTCATAACCAGGACATGGTAAAACCAGATGTGGTACAATCAGATACCTCAGGACAAGCCCATTCAAGCGCATTGCAAAATATACTTAGTCTTGCCATTGAGCATTGATTGATGGTTTACTATTGTGTACTAAGTCGTGACTTACACGGCTTCCTGTACGAGCTGCTCGAGGACGAGAAAAGAAGTGAAAGATGGGAAGAAGTGGCAAGGTTCCCGCCGCATGATCTCGACGCATCTCAACTCTGACTCTGAGGCGCCGGACCTCTCCCCACAAGCACTTACAAAGCAATGAAAGGGAGTAACAAAAGATATGCGAGCGAAGAGCGATGTTTATGTCGGATACGACAGTGAAGGACGAAGTTGGCGACCGAGATAGATGATCGAACGATTGAGTTGGGAGGACGAGCGGGGTAAGCAGGAGGGGCGAAGCGTTTGCAATAGACGAGTGTTGGCCCGGAAGTAGAAGGTCTGAAATGAATGATTAAGAAGATAACGAACCGCAAGACAGGGGAGGGGGTTCAGATGGGGAAGGGTCGATGGGGAAGGGTAGACGGGGAAGGGTAGACGGGGAAGGATATGGTGAGTGAGGATGGCAGGACGCTCCCTCAGCAAGGCGAATACGCTCAGGAAGCTCCTGTCGTTCGCCGTACAGTTGATCAGCGGTCAGCCGGCAAAAGCGACGGAGGTGACGTGCGACGGATTTGATGAGCATAAGGTATCATAAGGAGTCGGCCATGCAAGGAATGTGTTCGTGTTCGATGCTCAGGTGATACGGTGACCACCTGTCCCTAGTCACAGCACGCATATGCCGGCAGTAATGCCTCGCTTCTCGCGATATCGCTCCCACAGGTAGGGGTAGTAACGTATCTCGCGCATCTGAGAGCCTGTAATGAATTGCTATGGGTGAAAATGTGGCAAGGTCCTGGTTAGAGTGACTATATCGTGGCAGAGGAGAAGGGTTCACGAGACACGGAAAGATCAACGTCAATCCTGGAGCAGGAGGCGGCGACACGACTGCATGTCAGGTTGGATACGCAGGGATATCGACATGCATAGATGTAACCTTTATTAGACGACGGGTTGTCGATCTTCGTTGCGGAAAAGGCTTCTGGAAGGTATGGCGGAAGAGAGAGTGGAGCAGGCGGAGAACGAGGTCGAGTTCGAGGAGGAGGACGAGGGTAAGGATGCGAAGAGGCTCGTACATTTTGCGTGTGAAACGAAGTATGTCACAGCTTTCCCCGGCTCGTCTTCATGGTGCGTATGTGGATATCTACAAACGCCATGGAAGAGAGCTTCTGCTTTTGCATACTTGGGGATCAATCGTGCACAGGTAGCTAAAGCATTCTGACATTGGAGTGACATGGCTGACTTGACACGTGAGAGCTGCAGTGTTGAGGAATTCGGGAGATATTCTCCCAGGTGTCGTTAAGTGATTGAACTTAACTAGGGACTTGAACCGGATTACACGGCGCGGATACGGCGTAATATATCCGCTCAAAGATGTACTTCCAACGACAGGATGAGACAGGATGAAGGGAGGCAGGAAGTGGCACTCTTGCTCTCTTATGGCGTCGAACTTTCCACGTCGCAGCATCAGCATTTAACACTCCTTTGATGGCCATGGGAACTTCGATGAATGACAGCGGAATGTTGTCCGCGGCGATGATCAGTGTGCTAAAAGGATGATGCCGTAGTCGGATCATAGACGACCTCAAGTTCTCGATATATTCCGATCGTCGATATGGCCGCACTATCTCTATTGTACATATTTGCCACCTCATGTGGAGCATATGTTGCGAAAACATGTCTAGAGACCGTGCGTCCGGAAATATGAGTTTTCGTCTGGAAGCGAGATATCGGAAAAGAATAGGGACCACATCTCGACGCAGTAAACGACACAGTAATGTCAGGCCATAGAGAGCAAAGATAGTATCTGTCTGACGCCTACCAAGTGAACCATGGCTGTTCTCCCTGCGCAAGTCGACTCGTCCAGATGGCGTGAACAGTAGCTCTACCGACTCCACTATGCACAGATCCCAATAGATCTGTTCTCTCAACTCAGGCGGAAGGTCTTGTAGACCTAACATACCCTTTCAGCTAGAGGACGGAGCAAATGAGAGTTCGGTGAGAGGCGTTGAAAGGAAGGAAGCGTATTGTTGAAGCCTACTCGTTTCTGTCGTTACAGTGTCATGAAGCGTAGCGTAATCATAACAGGTCCGTCATAAATAAGTGATGAATGAGCAAGAGTGATTTGCCCGGAGTCGTAGGGATGCTTTTCACCCATTGAAAAAACTACACCAAATGTATGTCTGATTGTCAAAGCGTCGTGGGCATTCCTAGGTCTTGTTATCTTGCTCGGAGGCTATGCGATCAGAATATCACGCACGCGTCCACGCCAATGCGTCACTGGAGAGAAATCTAGTCAAGCTTGATTGGCCGAGTTACAAAGTAAATGCATTCTATTGCTTTCTGTCGGGGATGGTCGTTTAATCATCGAGTCCTTTCTCAAACTTGCATTAGACTGTATTCATGCGACGTATATAATCGTGGTCGCAATTGTTGATTCTAGCTCCTGCGTCTATCAAAGCAAGACTGTCAGTGGACTCGATAAGGTTCTTGCGAACAGCAGCATGTCGTAATCGAGGTATGTGCTGGAGATCTTTTCCAAATTCCCGATCCGGGGACATGACATGTGAACACGCAGAACAGAGTCCTTGCGTGATTTGAGGACCACCTGCTTGGTCAAGCCTACCGCTTCTGGGCAGTGTAATCCGTCCTTGACGAATAATTCGGGGAGGTGGCGAGTTGACACAACTATGATATGCTGTGATTACTCGAACTGGGATATGGTTGCTCGGTAATAATTTTGTGTTTGACTGGTAGAGGGAATAATCGCTATCTGACCGTGTAAGTAGCACGTATATGATTTTGGGAACATACATGACGGACCATGTGCAGGGAACGGGCCGTGAATATTTTTACCGTCCACCTCATTGCTATGCTAGAATTTATTTATATAGATAATATCGATATATGCCTTTCAAGTAAGCCTTTCCTTCTATCGTATTTGTAACTTATATGACTAACATAAAGTATGTCATTACCTCTGCTTATGTACTGTCCATAGGAGCTATTAATTACTAACACGCTAGGAGCGTAGCGTAGATGCCCGAAACTTTGTCTGTGCTAGCCACATCGAGAATATTAGTAAACATAGCACTGGCTAGCCCTTTTCACTACTATTACAGATGAGTGCGCGGAAGTGAGAAGTTCTTACACTTTTAGAAAATCCTAGCTAAGTGCACGTCAGTTTTTCTGTCCTGACCACAGTGTCACCGCTTGTATATAGTGCTTCTTCTTCTCAAGGATTGCTTTGGCTGGTACGCTGACATATTCAAATCCTCTATAGGATAGTTTCAAAACCATAGCTCAACATAGTATAAATAAAAGACTAATAGTCTACTTCGACAGAGCATCTCTCTCTCGCTACTAGCTCGACTCGTTTAGCACCATTTATCTCTTCGCGACCACTGAGATGTGTCTTTCACGGTTATGATATGATAAAGCCTATTCCCTTCTACTGTCGTGGAATTGTACAGAGACCGGAAATAATGTGCCGCGTACAGTCTTCTATCGAAGCGATCTTGCATCGACCATCCGGAATGGTACCGGTGGAGCACGCAGTGATTGCCTTGCCGATATGAAAAAGTATGCGCGAGGTGTCGGGACCTGGATCCTGGCCGTCGAAGAATCTCTCATCCAAGATCTCAAGGTTATTCCAGAAGAAGTTGAAGTATAGCAAACCGAGGCAAAGAACAGGAATCATCTCGCTGATCACCATGAATGTCGAGTATCGTCCATCCGGGTATCGCCATCGAGTGCAGGGACCCATGTGTAATAGAGGTAGCAATGCGACGCAGTATGTCTGCGGAGAGGTGGAACTAGTAGCAGTGAATGATAGAAAATCAAGCACAGACACGAGTTGCATCTTGAACTCTTTTGAGGCGGCATAGGCGAAAAGATGTAAGTCAACTGGTATCATCAATAGTGATTGTTGTATTTGTTGCCCGATAAAGTGGATCTAGAAAAAGTGTCAGCGATAAGCAGTCGTTGGAGGGTCGTATGCTTGATCTCGGGGCACAGATACTGATGGGGTACTCATCCTCCTGGGGTGAGTCGCGAGAGCGACGGCTTAAACGAAAGTCAAGGAGGCGACGTATGGAATGATTGCGGGAACCTTTAGTAGCTGTGGGTGAGCCGATGTGTCAGAGCTTCGCGTGGGGGGTTCGGCGCTCCGTAGACGAAGCAGCATGGCATCTATGGACGTCATGATTCAGGACAGTATGTTCTCTCTGTATTCAGAAGTGATAGAGCTGATATAAAATGTTCTGTGTATGACTGCTTGAGTAAAGTAAGGAAGCAAAGCTCACAGGAACGTGCGAAAGGACGAATCATATGATAGAAGAGACCTTGTTACCGTGTGGGCTTGGCGGTCTCGTCAACGAGGCAAAGACACTGCCTCACTCTAGACATCTGCGATCAGCTGCGCCCAAAACCCTGTAAAACAGGATGAAAGGGCAGTCCACACAGCCTTTCTTTCACACTGGAGGATACACTGCAACTAACTTGTCACTCCTGCTACACTACGCCATGTGGTAGGAGAACGCAATATTCACTACTCAGTCTATGCTTGTTCCGGTACTAAGGGCGCTTACTGTGTCAGGTGTCGGCAAGGGTGATGGGCCGGGTCCATCCAATATGCCCCAAATAGAGAGTCTCTGATGTGACATAGCTGACATAGATGCATGTCCAGCCGCGAATGCTTCACAGGTCGGTTATAATATGTGTTGAGGCACTTCTCTCTGACTGAATAGTCGTGATACCAGGGACTACTCTGTGCCACGGATCCATCTTGTTACAAATGCATCTACACTATGGGACTACGCATTGTGACTGTAACGTTTGTGCAGTACCCGACGCTGCCCTAGATAGAGTGCGTAACTTAGAAAGTTTTTCCCACGAGCTGTAACCCTGCATCCGTGACTGCTCTATAGGGCATCGTCCACTTTGGATGTCCTTGGATCAACCATCATCGTGTGATATGAGCGCCGTGATGATTATCACTGTCAAGCACCAAATTCCGCAGTATTCGTGTATAGTATTCACAACTTAGTAACGTCACTCTGCGAGCACAGTGCTGCATCATCAAAATCTAATATAACAAGGGACGAGCTATATGACTTCATTCCTCAAATAGTAGAAAAGAGATCCCTTATAAGTTAGTGGAGGATTAAGTCAAAAATTAAGTGCAGCTCAGCGAAAGTCTTGAATGGAGTCCATCATTACTACGGATACAAAACTTGCAAGAAGGTCTACTACATACCACATCAATGAGCTACTGATCATGACATGTCTCGGACTGAATTTCAATTTTCAGAGCCCTCCTCATGTGCCGACACAAACCAGATTGCCTTGCATACCTTCAAAAAACAGATCGTCCATACATGAATGCAAAGTTTCCCCTTCTTCGACACAATCGCAGTCTTGGTGAGTCATATCCTGGAGGAAATCCTTGTAGAAATCGTGGACTTTTTGCATAAAGTCTCGAATCGTGCCTTGGATCTCTAAATCATGGTACTCATCGCCATATCTGTCCATAGGTAATTTAACGATCGTTGGTTGCTCGAACACAATTCTCTCTGTACGCTGTGGAGAATCGTCAAAACGTGCTTCTTGATCTCCACCAAAGTCCCAGTAAGCTTGTGCAGGCTCACCGATCAGGTTCCATCTGAGCAGGCTCCACGGATCATGTTGTTCCTCTTCGGTCAGAGGCCAGTCATGTCCCTGCCCATCGATGCATATGCTAGAACTCTGCTGCCATACATTAGAGGACAGTCGATGATCTCGATCGATCTGGAGAGTAAAACAATCGATTGTGTGATTCACGTAGGAAGCACATTCCAGACAACTGATTTTCGACTCGTGATTTTCAATGAGGTGTTTTAGAGAAGCCTTATCATCAGCGGAGTGTACCTTTCCCCGATGACTGCTGACATAGATGGGACGGTTGTCTTCTGTCTTCAACTCGGCCCGGTCAATAATCCTCCACTTATCGCCCGACTTAGCATCGAATTCGACATGCTTTCCCACCTTGAAAGCTTTCTTGGAAGTGAAAAGCGTTGGCTTGGTTGGAACAATCCCTTTGAGCTTAGACTTCGAGCCTGGCGAAACCTCCACCTGATAAATGTACGTGGCAAGATTATCGTTGACCCCGAACACCTGGGGAAGACCTGATTCTCTGATTGCTTGCATGATTCTAGGAAATATGAATGTCTCTGTATCCCAATTACTGGCGTAGGCAAAGACGTGATAGTATCCAAACGAAGGCAGACTCGTTTGTGAAATCAGCCGCGAAATCTTGTCTTTGGCGAATTTTTGATCCAGTGCCGTTCCCCTCTTATCCGTGAAGTCGATTCCTTCAAAAATATTCTCAGGGGACGCTCTTCTCGTTCTATACAAAATTGGCAATGTTGGGTGTTGATGGAGACACTGATATCCCTCAGCACTAAAACCGTACGCTGCGAGCTCTAGAGCTTCGGTGCTCCTCAAGTTGTCAAGAAATCCATGAATCACTTGCTCAGTGATCTTTGTATGATACATTGGAAGAAGAAAAGACAAATGTTCACGGTGGTGTATTTGGTGCCATCGACCGGACTTTCGTGACTTTGTCGTCCAAATCTCGTGAGGCTGCCAGCCGATCGTTAATATGCCATATGTCTGGAGTGTAAGCAACTCGTCGACCAACCATTCATCTTCACCTGGACGACCGGATATCCAGGGGGTCGCCACAATATCTTGCTCTTTCACGAATCGGCCCATGAGAGCTATGGCATCTTGCCATTCCTCGGTACCCGCCCATTGCTCAGCGGCGAACTGAAGTTCCTGCGGTGTTGGATCGTCTGCTGAGTCACTGTCCATCATATGTAGACGGCTAGGAATACGTGAAGAGCCTCGAATCAAGCTGACTGTCCCAGATCAGGGTGTTTATTGATGGACGAGACGACCGTAATTACGTAGTCGATTCTCTGTTTCGTAAACCTGATGACTATGCTCTCACCGGACCCCTGTAATATGCATAACGAAACCTTTCATATGTGTATAGCGTGATGACGGATTCAAGTAATCTCCATCCATCCTGAGCCAACGAAAATCCAGAGCTGCCGAAACTTCCAAAAGGCAATAAGTTACTTCTACGCGTTCCCGCGAGCTGATTACGCCGCTGGCGCTTGATGGAAATTAGCACGAGTACGATGAGAGGACTTGCATTGCTCGCTTTTGATATGTGCTTCAAGTGCCCCCTCAACTGCTTTTGAACATGAGCAGATGTAGCTGCCTGGTTAGTATCTTTGATCATGCTGTGCCTGGTACAACGTGGTCTGTGCAAATGCCAAGGAGAATATCATACGTTCAGACGTTCTCAGGTACGCCTTTCACAAGGCTCCTCATGGACATTACACTTCATCGTCAAGTGCATCAAATCTGTACATAACACTCCTTCTCGAGTAGTAGCTCGCTCTCGAACCAAGCCGCTAAAGGGAGAATTGGCCTGAGCTGCTACCAATAGCTGCAGCACATCGGACCTCTCACATTGTAGCTGCTAAGCCCCTCCTATCGGAGATCGGACAAGGCGCACAAAGTCTATCCTTCGACAAGTAATATCGAACTTGCTTGAAATGAGAACATGTTTGCTAATAAGCGTACTGAGCTTGACGTCAAGCAAGAGGGTATCAGAAATATGACAAGCTGAGAATACTACGTGCTGTAGACTTGTACAGAAGTCACGAAGAGTCATATAGAAACTACTGATCACAGTATGGGCGTGCAAGGAATGGTCCAAAGGTCGTGTCTCTTCCAGTCTATAGCGGTCAGTCTGCGAGCCATTTTCTCGAGGTTGCGCTTGTAAATACTCTGCGGCCATGTTTACTGGGAGCGCGCGATTCCTCCGTGCTACGTCAAAAGTTCTCTAACCGGGTGTGGACAGGGCAAGAGAGCGTAGGGACTTGGAGGGCAGAGGAAAGCCATCCTTGTGCATGCGTAGAATATACGCCGTCAGCGCCTTCTCTTCCCGAGGTGGCAGGTATTAATCTTTCTCAGCTCTTTGCTTCCGTGTCTGCCAGCCGTGCGCTCTGTACGAGCGAGTGCATAGGGGCACAGCTTTCGAGCTCTTGGTCGAGGGTGTCTCCAGGAGAGCGTGCCGAAGCGGTGGACTTCGAAGTTGAAGATACTTTGGCCATGAATTGTGGCTCGATAGAACACATGCGACGCTTTTTTAGGTCCTTTCTGTTTTCTCCCGAAAGACGGCAAGACGATGGAAAAGAACGGAAATATGGTTCGCGAACGGTGGAGATCATGAAGAGTGAGGGAGAAATGACAAAACAATGCGCGAGTCTCAGCTCGTCGCATTGGCGCCCAGGAAGCGGAAAACGGTGCAAAGGTCGGCGTTTGATTAGACAGGCAGCTACACTTTCGTCCCCATGACATTACGTGATCGGTCGCATTCAAAAGCGTGGACATCTTATGCTCAAATGAACTTTCTGTCCATTTGGCAAGCCCTGACAGACCAGACGAGCTGCTCGGCGTCAAATTTGTTGACGCAAAGTCTATGAAAAATACCTCAAGACCTAGGGTACCTCAGTTGAACTGAATTCGACCGCACCCATCATTTTCATCCTCGAGACCTGCATAGTGATACTGCAGTACCACACTGCCGTCAGCGGGCTACTGAGATCAACTGGCCGTGTCGACTATGGGTCCATCTTACTCAAGCGGTCGAATGCCGATGCCTACCAGTCAAATCGTAGGACGGGAGCTGGGTAGCGACACATCTCACGACAGCATCACATTCAACCTACCATCAGGAATCGCGCGCGAGACAAACAATGCGCGGCGCAGTGAAGTAATTGGCATCCCGTCCGGCACGAGGATCGGAGATGAACAAGAGACAAGTGAAAAGTCCGTGCTCGAGGCTCTCATGGAAGCGCTTGGTCAAGCATCTTCTATGATTGACGCGACTGAGTTACCTGTCCCAAGCACCTCATCGCTATCGAACACTCCACATGCGGAGATATGCCTCTTGCCAAGCACCATATCCGACGATGACTGCATGAAAGACGAGATGGATCTACAACATGAGTCGCTGGGAATAGACTTACCACTCCTGTATGCTCCGGAGGATGGGACCGGGACGAAAGCATGCAATGTCAGTCTCATTCGCCGAATGTGCGGCAAGTGCCCAGACGATCTTCTCTTCAGAACACATCCTTTGATGTTGGAAGCGTACGTCGAAGAAACAGACAAGCTAATTGAGTGGCGCGACTCGCTACAACGCCCAAGATCGGATAATGAGTATCGGCTCCTAGACATGTACGCCCATTGGTTGTCAAAGCACTTGCAGGCGCAAGGCGCAAGTGACCAGTCCAATCCTAGTATTGACGGAAGTGTCCCCACTTTTTACATGTATCCTGAGGACTGTAAAACCCACATACGGACATTCTTCAACGATAAGATTGACACGGACATACAGGAAAGCTACCTCACACTGCTTCTCAGAGAATATCCAAATCCTCAACCTTATCTGGACCTCGGCACTTTTAGGGATCTGTATAAGCAGATGGATCTAGATCGATCGACGCTGTTGGCAGTAATGGAGCAAATTCTGGGGCTCGTCCTTAGTGGCGACAAGACTGTGATGGATCAGCTGATCGACTCGTACGGTGACATGGATGCCCGCGTCTCGATCATGCCATATCCGAGCACGGAAGATCAGGACGTGACGAAGCGTTCCGCTGGGATAGTCTCAACAGCAAAGGGACTCTCCGTAGAAAGATCTCTACCATCGTTCCATGTCTTTTACTGGTCATACAAGATTTGGAGAGAGATACGAGCGGCGCACCTCGATCTCGACAGAGTTTGTGTAGGCCGGGCCCAGAAATGGACAAGGCGTCGTAGATGGAGCTGTGCCATGTATGGTACGATCAGGAAACTCGAAGATCAAATCAGACATCGAGAGAGTGCGGTTACGGACGCAACTTGCACCATTGACGGTTCTTAGGTATGACATGTGGTACGGATGGCTTCTTTGCGTTGATATTTTCGATTGGTTCTGGACGATTCTAATTACAAGGTGGACGCAAGTCGTACT
Organism: Elsinoe fawcettii; assembly: GCA_007556565.1. Taxonomy (NCBI): domain Eukaryota; kingdom Fungi; phylum Ascomycota; class Dothideomycetes; order Myriangiales; family Elsinoaceae; genus Elsinoe; species Elsinoe fawcettii. Next base: position 53,262 of record SWCR01000020.1, read on the forward strand.
TCTCCGATGGCTATGCCCGATGGATGTCCTTGTATGATGCCTCGAGTCAGAAGTCACGATAAGAAACATAGGATTTCTGAGGGCATTAGCTTTGATATGTGGTTGAAATAGGATGAGCGTTGCATATCAGGATGTAAAGTAATCTCAATATCTGGTCTGTAGGACATAATTAGATCTTCATTCCCTGCACTGTCTCCTGACCCTTGCAGTCGGAGCTGCGCCGGCGGCCGAGCCAGAGTCTTGAGCACTCTGTCAGGCTGAAAAGGGAACATTCCCGCTTTCGACCAACCCGCACAAATATTGCGTTTGCAGATCGCTCTATCTCAGGCATCACTATATAGTCGAGTGAAATGTGGCTTGCCAAATACCTCGACGCCGCCCCTCAGCAGCTTCTCTACATTCTCCCGATATGCCGTCTTCAGTGGTCCGAACACGGCCACGTCACAAGGCTGCAGGCGATGGGAAGTATGCGAGGGAAGTCGACACAGTACAATATTATTCTTGAAGCAGAAGTTTATAATCTCATACGTTCCATGAGACACGAAGCCGTCACTGATCAGTATCCGGGGTCGGCCATCAGCACGCGCTCTGGTCTGCAGTCACAGACGTGCCGCACCCAGTACAATGACAGTCGCATTAGTGTAGCCAGAATCACTGCAGACGTAATGCCAGCCGGGTGTAAGATATGTAGTCCATGCACTGCGGTGCGCCGACGCTGGCCAGACAATGAGCGGTTCCAAGGATCTACCATCCACGGAGATGCACTCAATGGCAGTGACGAGAGCGCGGTGCGATGCCGCACCTCGATAATTGCAGATTTCGTCCTTACCTACGAGTACCTTCAGTGATCCCAATACACTGAGCATCACGCCCGTTTCATCCATGTTATACACGTTCTCGGCGAGCACAGATGTCTTCTCAAGCTCAAGACCGATCACTTCGAACCACTCTCCCGCCTTGTCATAAATGAAGTGATCGTGCCGCTTCCAGTCGATAGCTTTCAGTCGACGAGATCGAAGAGCAGGGTTGCGTCTGTAGAAGCCTCGTGGCCAGTTCTTACTGGGTGGATTGACAACGACTTGACTGTCTGACCCCATTCGCCGTTCTCGTATAGTGGTCGCAAGAGTTCGGAGAGCTTTCACAGGCAAAGGGTATCCGTTGCGATACGAACGGAGTGCATATGCTGTCAAACTCTTCTCTTCACTGAGTGTAGGGTATTGTTCCTTTGCAGCCTTCTCACAGCGAGTCTGCCGGCCGTTCAGTCGATGCCAGCGAGTGCTTCGTGGCAGTTTATTTACGGGGGAGTCGGCTTTGGGTTCTCCGTACCGCCGAGGGCGCCTTTAGTTGTCCTTGCGCATACAAAGAGCACAGATGTCTCGATATATCCACGTACTGCTGGATTTCATGCAATTGCCAGCGCCCTAACGAATCGAGACTCACACGAATTTTATTGATGATGAGGAGGTTGTAATAGTGGTACGCTTCGTGACGACCCCGGAACAGTGGTAGCGGTGCCAGTGCCATGAGTTACAGCCTGCGAGAATGAGGCCGGACCATCCTTAGCTGCGAGGAGACCTGGGGATACCATCGACTGATCGCCTATTCTCTGGTTGGCGCCTTGTGTTCTTGATATCTACTGAAGTCTTGTACCATACTAGTCAATGTCCGATGAAGGCCTGGCATCAATCAAAAACTGACGCAGGCAGGAAGACGCCGTGATATACTTCGAAGCGGCGCTAATTCCGAGGTTACATAACAGCTCAGCGAGCGCACAATCTGTATCATTTTATCTCTGCACTTGATGGCAGTTCTCCGGGAATCTTACTCGAGTATAATTGATCCAATTACATCGATTCACCACTCTATCATGCGCTTGGATGGAAGCATAAGATAATTTTACTCGAGTATAATTGATCTAATTACATCGATTCACCACTCTATCATGCGCTTGGATGGAAGCATAAGATAATTACGGTTTTGTCGTTGCAGCACGAAACAGCACCGACTGCAACAGTCACTCGTGCCGAAGTATAACTACCTGTAATCAGTCAAGTTTGACGTGCTCGTTGATACCAAGGTGTGACACTGCCTCTGCCCGCCCGGACTCAAACTCACGTTATCTTTCCCATGCATCTTCACCATCTGTCCGCGCTCTTCCCCCGACACCAAGACTAGCACCCAATGTTATTGCATGATTCCCGTCAGAGCTTCTTCCTTTTGCTTATCCCTGCTCTTTTATCCCATGACTGCGAACGCCAGTGTAGTCGATGAGTACGACAAGGCGCAAAGCTATCACGGCGATAGCGCCCTAACCCTCGCCGCTACCGCTCAAGTCGCTGGAGTCCTGCTTCTACTCCAGTCTATCGTACTGTCCATCCTTCTGGTAAGACGACGCCGTCATAAAGGTTTTGCAATGTGAGTTGTTCTTGTCTCGTTTAGAGGCTCTAAGATCAAAGCTCTCTGCCCGACGGAGGCGAGCCTAACCATAAATTCAGACCTCTCCATCTCGCTGGACGTGCGGAGAATGACATCACCACAGGTGCTCCCGCTCATGTCCCCCTCAGTTTTGTCCGCTACATCTTGGCCCTTTCTCGCCTGTTCGGTGCGGCGTCTATTCTGGTTCTTCCTATCTTGCTGCCCGTCAACTCGTTACAACCTCAAAATAGCGGGCAGGCACGGGGTCTGGATCGGTTCAGCTACACGAACATACCACCTTCGCGCTCAGACCTTCTCTGGGTGCATCTCCTATTGCTCACCCTGTTCACCCTGCTTTGTTGCGCCATGATTCACGCAGAGCTAGTCACGCAGTCCCACAGAGATGCCGCTGCTCCCACTGACGTCCCGACCAGGTTCCTCTTTGGCTGCGGTGCCAGAGAGATGACGAGCTCCGAGATCTTGACTTTTCTCGAGAAGCACTTTCCAAGTGGCATCTCCATCAAGCCTGTTCTGATTGACGAACTGCAATATGTTGATACCGATGCGCTATCTGCCATCTTGCAGGGTATAGAACAATGCGTGATCGCGGAGAAGGACGATACCAGATATCGGCCCGGCAGGCTGACGAGCCAAGGTAGACCCGAAGCTGCCGTCACGGAAGCGCCCAAGTCACTCATCAGGCTGCTCAAGAGACTACGACGTACGCTCGAGAACGCTTCGACAACGACCGGCCTGCCTCGACTCTTCCTGCTCGAAGTGGGCAGTCGTCGAGACCGCGACTTCATCAGGACAGTGACGATACCCCATCAGCTTGTCATGATCGAGGCACTGTACGATGTGAGCGATGTGCTTTGGTCGAACATCGTCACGACACTCACTCCGACCTTGCGGCCGGGCTACTTTCGCCGCCAGATGCTTAAAGTGCTACCGTGCCTCGCCGCGGTGTGCCTTGCACTACCCGTCTCGTTCCAGGGCCTGTTCGCCTATCTCCAAGAGTTCGTGGCGACGGTGAAGAGGGATCCAGACTTCCGACTTTGGCCCTCCACCTGGCTGGCATCGTATCTATCGGGTGTGTTTCCTCAGATGCTGGCCCTCGCTCTCGTCTACTTCTCCCCCGTCGTCATCCGTCACTTGATCGTGCTGCGAAGATGTGGTTCTACTCGATCGAGAGATCTCAGCAGTGCCAACTATCTTTTCACCTATCTCTTCTTCCAAGTGTTCGTTTTCGTTTCCTTTTCCACCACCATGACGGCCGTCCTATCTCTCATCGTCGAAAAGCCCGGCGAGGTACCGGAGTTGTTCAGCGTCAACTTGCCCAAGGCAGGAAACTACTTCATCTCCTATATCATTGTTCAAGGATTGACATTGGCCGTGACGAACCTGCTAGACTGGAAGTATTTGCTTGAGAGGTTCATCTTCTCGAGGTTCCGAGCGATGACGATGAGGCAGCAGCTGATGATGGAGTGTCCTTCTGATCTGGATTGGGTGATTCTGTTTCCTACCATTACTCTGCTAGCCATCATTGGTAGGTACTCATGACTAGATGTGGCCAGAGGTGGCGGGAGATGGCGAGAGATGGCGAGAGATGGCGAGAGATGGCGAGAGATGGCGAGAGATGGCGAGAAGTGACGAGGATGAAGACACATTGTAGACTGACTTCTCACTAACAGGCATGACATACGCCATCATAACACCTCTCGTGCTGCCCTGTATCGCATTTGTGTTTGCAGCCCTTTTCTGGAGCTTCGGTCACCGAATATCGCTGGCGATGGGTACCAAGGACACGACCCCGCACAGCCTCTACACAACCTCACTCCTGCAACTCTTCTATGGACTGTACGCTCAACAAATCTGTTTCTTGGGCACGTTCACATCACTTCGTGACACTGACGGGAAACGAACGAGTCTGGCAAAGGCGGCGGGGGCCATCCTGATCCTCCTGCTCACCATCCTCTGTCATGTGCATTGCTACCGCTCGAGTAACGTGAGTCCGGCTTGTTGCGAACGACTCTGGGGGTGGAAATGCTGGGAGGTAGCTCACCGGGCAAGCAAAACATTGTTCTGGTCTTGTAGACAAAGGCCCGAAGGAGCTGAACTTGAGATGCAACCGCTAGTAAGCTATCGGAGACAGGACATTGCGTCGGTGCAGACAATCGTACGTATCTCCGACAAGGAAGGGTCATGTCAGACAAGACTGCTAGGGACTATTCATGTCCCCATGTGCGATGCAGGTGTCAATTCGTACGTGAAGTCATGGTATTTTACCATCTTAACTTATATACCCCAACTATACTCCACACGGATCATGATGGTGCAGCGGGGTTATTTTATGGACGGCAATGGTGTGATTCACACCACGGAGAAAGAGCAAGCTTTGCAGTGTCTGCGTTTACACTTTAATTCCGGCGACAATTTTATATGACCTTACTCCTGCTGCGTCACGTTCAGGTCTAGAAGAGTTGAAGGTGAAGTCATGTTTGCATTCTTCCTTGTTGAGGAAAGCTGGTAATTTAGGTGTCTTGTAATCTCCACTGGACTTTCTGCTAACTCGACTTTCACTGTGCTGAAGAGTGCTGTGACTACACTATTGATGTCCGTAGATCATGTCGACAAGTCCCTCTGCATTTGAGTTAGTGCGCGAATCCGCTTCGGGGATCGTGTGCAAGTCCGCCTCCAGGGGAGTTAGTGCATACGTTAACTTACATCCTTTGCTGCTCTGGTATCAAACTCGCTCGCTTCCACATCTTACCAAGACTTGCAAGGCGAAGCACACATGGACCAGACGTGCGACTTCCGGGTCTGATGGCTTCTGGGTAGTTGGACGTACACGCTGTACACCATTCTCGCCGTCACATATCTAGCCGTCGAGTGTCTAGCCGCATCTTCAAGACATATCCCATGGCAACCAATGACATCTGGCCGACTGCCTCGATCAAATGACTTGACCTGTTTGTTCGAGTCGAGCGCAACACGGTAGCCAGCGCTCCACGTAACGATTGAATGTGTCGATACGTCGTTCCAACGAGTTGCCTTGTCCGTCGACAGTCACGCGCTGACGGTTTGACAAGGACAAGAAAGCTCGCACAGTCTGGTTCGACCCGTCGCTTGACCCGTCGCTTAACCCGTCGCTTGACCCGTCGCTTGACCCGTCGCTTGACCCGTCGCTTGACCCATGACAACAAGTACAAGGCTGACGTTACGTGACAAGCCTGCTCGCCGCTCTCTCACTGACGAACGACGACACTCCCTCTTACAACCTCCTTTGACCGTCTCAGATGTAGGCTCTGTCGTTACGTACGTCTAGAACATTATACTCTCACTGGCGGTCTCCCTTTCTCGTTGCGCTTTGTGTGTTTGCTCAACTGGCCGTTCCAGAGACAACGTAATTAGCTTTACAGGCTGCTGCAGAATGCTGGTTCCTGTAATTATCAGCTGTGCATTGTAAGATATGTCGAACAATGACCTAAGCACTATACCATGCAATCGAGATGGCAGTCATCACCCGACAAAGATTCATCAGTCGAGGTGCGGAGGCTCAGCGGAAGCATCGAGAGAGGGTCAAGAGGAAGATCAAAGAGACCGAGGAGCAGCTGAGCATTTCCCGCGCCTCAGAAGCAAAGAAGACCCAAGAGATCGCATCTCTGCGAGCTCGCTTACTTCGATGCAGCAATGCAGTCCAGAAAATGTCTCCCGGAACTTGTACGACCGACACAACAAAGCACGCGACGGTGTTTGACAACATTAACGTCACCGCGTCGCCTCGACAAGTCATGCCAGATACGTGTGTGGACGATCCCGTGTACGAAGTGGACAAGGACCAGCCTATCCCAACGGTCGAGACGCCAGGAAAGGACATCGCCGAAGACAATGATCCCTTCCACGCCTTCTTCAATGCCGTACCGCTTGACCCGCAGCCAAAGGCCTGGACGACTACCGGCACAGGCTGCGTCGAAGATGCGTTGAAAAGCGGTACGATTGCGGACTACCGTAGGGATGCGGACTGCCGTAGGGACGTGAGCTGCGATGGCCTGCCTCCCAACACGTCCGCTCCCGCTTCTGTCCTCGACTGGACCGCTTCCATGGACGGCATGACGGAGACCAGTCTTCCGTCTGACTATTTCGACCTCGACCTGTCAAACTCGAGCGCAGACTGTCGAGTCGAGACCGAGCTGTATAGAAGCGATCAAGCCGGACGTGTCATGGATGACAGTGGCTTTGATGTAAGTTCCACCACAGCTGGCTTGGGCGCAATGGATCAGAGCGGTGCGAGCGCGGGTGGTGCGGCGAAGACAAGCGAATTCCATCTTGGGCCTTCGGGCCACCAGGGTGTCATGAATCCGATATGGCACACCAAGTCGACCCCGGCAGATGCCAGGCGCACTTACGCCAACATCAACGACAACGTCGGGCAAGCGTCATGGCCTTGCATGAACCCTGTCCCGGGGGCAGCGGCCAGCCTGACTCACTCGTCTCTGTTGCCGCAGCCTCCGCCGGTCTCTGCTTCGCGACAACTTGACTTCTCATCTACCTTTCCGCGACGCTCTGCTGGAGAGGCTGAACTTTTGCGTCGAAGCGCGATTTCAAGCAACAGCTTTCCCCTTGCCTTGGGAAACATTTCCGAATCTCAAGCGGGACTCATCACACTGCACTACCTTTTCCGTCGCATCATGCTGCAGCTCTCACATGAATCGTATCCGCAATATCCTATACTCGCTTACTAGTTCTCGCGTCCCCCATCTTGCTTCCAATTCGGGTGGCCGAAACGTGACTTCCAGTCATTGAGCTGAATTCGTGCGGCACCAATTTGACGATCACAAACGGCCATGCTATGTCCTTAGTATGGATATTTACCAAGTATCACCACGAAAAGAATGATACAACGGTAACCGCTGCAGAGACATGCCCTGATCCAGGACAGAAGTACAACTCATGTCCGCACACCGCACACCGCACACCGCACACCACGCCTGTAGTACTCAGATGACGCGGATCATGATGGTGCAGCAGGGTTACTTCATGGACAGCAATGGTGTGTTTGACACAACGGAGCAGGATCAAGCTTTGCAGTGTCTGCGTTTACACTTTAATTCCGGCGACAACCTCATATGACCTTACTCCTGCTGCGTTACCTTCGTGTAACTTATGCTTCTCGTGTACCATCCCAAGCGACGCCCACGGGCTTGACGACAAGCAATATGCTACAGGATCTTTCATGCCAAGCCGAGCAGGTGTGCCGAGTTGCGTTCTCGACCACGCACAGCTTGCGAATCGGCCGTTTAATCTTGGTAGATGCGTGTCAAGTGCGCCTAGCGAGTATGCCTGGATCGAATGAAGTGTTTACCACCATCATGAAATTCGTGACCCCTTGGTCCTAGCTTGTGTGGGCTGAGACCATCCGCGGTCAGAGGCGCATGTCGATGTACCGTCAGAAGCGCACAAATTGAGTGCTGCAAAATAGAAACAGGAAAGTTGCGAACGGGCAACAGGGCTCGAGGCCTACCTTACGATTGCAGTATCGGCCACTGTGAACCCGAGGAACAAGCCTAGCATATGTCGCCAGTGAAGCCGGAGTCTGGAGTCCACGAAATCACAAAAAGATGAGCATAGACCGTGATCCTAGATCGCGTATCATCTAACAGAAGACGAATGTGCTAAAGCTCATCGAGAAAGAAAAGACAAGGACGCCTGTTTCTGCTATAGGTGCAGCACATATGAACACATGCGGGCCGATTGCAAAAGACCAGTCAATTGTAACATCTACTCGAGAACATATGCCATCAGGGAATGCACTCACAAGACTGAGCCAAAATGTCCAGCTTGTGCTGGAGCTTACCTATCATAGACGGCAGGAAGCGCCCCAGGCAATTACGACACACCAAGACAGCAACGGAAAGTCATCCCAGATGCAGCCATCTTGGCTGCTAATACAAGCTGGGCGGACGAGTTATACCAGTTTGACGCTACTCCTCCCATTGAGTATTATATCAGTTCAAGATCTCACACTATGATGTACGGGATAGAAGACAGATGCAGCTAAGTATGCTCAACGGCAGGGCTCTTCAGGGTATAGAGATCCTTTGCACGGTGAAGCGGTTTGTCTTCACACACATGCACGTCCTGGGAAGCCAGTGATCCGTGCGCAGCCCTTCCATGTCGCCATCCTCTTCATGTTAACCATCAATACGTCGGAAGGCCATATCGGCCCCTCAGAGAGATTATACTTCGGTCTGGCAATTTTTGGTGTCGCGTTACTGTTTCAGCATCTTGCCTTTACCATATCAATCCTCATAGTCACCTTTCGTAATGGTCATCTTGGGTTCTGAATCAGCACCCGACTCCTCGGCAAGGTTCCTGGACCGGCTGATCTGCTGAATGCTCTCATCCGTTGATTTCTTCCTACAGCTGTTTTGCACATAGAAAGACTTTGTTGCAAGCTCTGTACCTCTTGCAGTAGCTTAATCTCCTCTTCTTGCATCGAAGACGATATAGCATCGTCAGCTAGAAGGCTATTCTTTAGTGTGGTGAGAACACCTGACAGCGATCGGAGCTCATATCAGAGGTCTCGGACACTGCTAGGAGCTTGTTTGAAATCTTGCAGAAAAGTATATAGCGAGCATGTAGCCAGTAAACCGACTATAACAACCGCGATGCTACTGGTGCTCGTGCTCAAAGGGTCTGCCATGGTTGCGTATATGCAAAACGTACTTGAGCAGGGGAGCAGTTTGCTCATGAAGAGATGGCCAGCCAGGAATGAAGTGAATTCCACATGAGAAGATACAGCCACTGAAAAATTGGTATAAAGCGCTGCTTCTTAAAGCACATCCTAAAAAGCATAGAACCCGGATTTAACAAGAGTATATAATAGGCAATACAGCGCCAATGGCCGGCTTGCCCTCGAAAATATAACATTGGCGTTCCCTAAATAGACTTCAATACATAAGATATGTTGTCCCTTATGCCTCGAAAAAATCTCGCTCGTTATCTCCGATTTCTTATTAGCTATAGACTTTATTGCCGTCGATATGATTGTGATTTGGGTTGGTGGATGAGCCGGTATCTCTGCAACTGCATCGATACTGTCGGAAGCCGCCATCAGGAAAAGCCCAGAATGTTTCTGTCGTGTCGTCACCGCAACTGTTGACCTAGATGATCATTAGTAAGAGCCACAGAATACCTCGAGAATTCCTAAAACATACCCACGCCCGGGGGATCTTTATGCTTATACCAGCCTTTTCAGTAATTTCTAGCTCTTCGGGGTCTGACGGAGAAAAGCGACGGAGGCCTAAGACTTCCTCGCAACCATACGACTGCAACAATTTGGCCGCGGTATTCAGAAATGCTTCGTTTGACTGTCCACCAGGCCCAAGCTCGAATTCATATGCCTTCCATACTCCTTCTCGCAGAGCCAGAGACTTGGGTATTATGGTCGCCCCATGCAAAGTGGTCACTTGGTCTGGAATCTCCCACGTTTGTAGAGTCCGGCCGAAATCCATTAGTCTGTACCCATGGGGCACGTTCGTGTGGCGATGTATCAGTGTCAATCCATAATTGTCCTCCTGCTGCGCAGCGATGGCCATTGTCTTGAAGGAGTTGAGGATAGAAGGAAGATCGAAGTCTGACAGTCGTGCCTTGGCGTCTTCCAAGGACGGGATAGAGGTAATGACATGAGCATCATAGCATGAGGTAGCCATTGTTTGGATAGAGAGACACCATGCATCTGAACGCTATAGAGGTATTTATAACCCTGGGATGGTCGGGAAGATGCTCGAACGCACTAGCGTTGATTGGTCGGGCATAGTCAGCTGTGCCAAGTTGGGATTGAATTACCACCAACGGGAATGGCAGTCTTGCCGCCCTGCTCGTAGTGGCTGTCTCATTTTGTTTCAAAGAGAGCGGTAAAGTCTAGCACCACTTGGTCCCGTGTAAACGCCTCCTAAGGCGCAGACATGGCTCCAAACATCGATCATATACTGCATGAGCTTTCAGAAATGTTTGACGAGGAGTTCAATCTGGTAGGCGACCCACTGAACGGACATTCAAATCTTATCCAGGCCGTCAGCTCGTCCAGCGGACGTAAATTTTCTGTTCGAATTTCCCACGATGACTTTGCCGCCAGGCTCGCACAGCAGGGCTACAAGACTCTGCGTCAACTGAAACAGGAGAGACCAGAGCTGAAAGCACCTCGAGTGATCGCAGCGAATCAATCCTATGGAGTCCTAGACTTTCTCGAGGGCGAACCCATCGGTTTGTGGAACCATAAGAGCCTAAGCGACAATGTTCGGAAAGGATATTTGGATGGCTTGAGCTGTTTCTACCTCACGATATGGACCACCGATCTACCAGATAGCAGTATGTGGCAACAAGCTGTGTCTGCAGTTGGACTAATGCGAGTGAGGTGCAGCAATTTCTTATGAAGACTGGCTACGTAAAGAAGTCGACTACGCATTCTTGCGGGCTTTACGTTCAACTGACGGCTCATGGGGAGATCCGATGTCTTTCCTATTTCGACGTTCGATCATCCAGTCTCTTACCTGCTCACCAGAAGATAGTTTCATGGTCGTCCGTCATGGCGATATGAACGCATGGAACGTCATCGTGAATGGACTACACCTCACAGGGTAACGTAAATTTTCAAAACGCGGTGTACTGTAGCTGATTCTTATAGAGTGATAGATTGGGACTACGCGCGGATCGTGCCAGCCGGAAGCGCTGTACAACATCCATTGTTCATTGCTGACATTCCTGGGTGGGCCAATGATGGTGTAGATGATGGCGAAACTTTCCATGACGACCGTGCATACCTCGAGAATGCGATAGCAGCTCTTGGTAAGCAATCGCCCTACGCAGATTCAATGCGCCGCTTGCTAGAAACGTCGCACCAGAGGCAATTCTTTGAACTATCCCTTCGCAACAAACGTGTCAATGTAGAATATTCGAAGAGAGCACCGCCTTTCCCGGATCATACCAGAGAACTTCAGACCGCCTTATCATCATTCCTGGAAGATCACGAACACATGAAGGACGATTGTAATATTGGCAAACTGCGTGAACGCCTTTGGACTAGCTGATATCTCTCATTTCTCTCAAATCACAAATGTCCACTATCTGGTTCTGCTGTCTTCATGCGCGGTCTCTCTCAACCGTCGTAACTCGTTATCCATGTGCTCCATCTGCTGCTCCATTTGTAGCCTCTGCTGCTCCATCTGCTCTTGCATCTGTTGCTTCTGCTGTTCCATCTGTCGCTTCTGCTTTTCCATCTGTTGCTGTTGCTGCTCTGTCATACGTCTCTGCTGCTCCACCTGCTGCATGAGCCTCCTCATTTGTCCGCTTTCAATGGTGCTAGCTGGCGTCGCGGGGTCTTGAAACTCATATAGAGTGTCCGCGTCTGGACTGCCAGCTTCGCTGAGACCTAATTCGGATGTCGAGAATGATAGTCCGCTCTGTAAGGGTGTTTGGGGCAAGCATGCCGCTGCTACCTTTATCCTGTGGAGGTGCTCGGGGACAAAATGGTCGTACACGTTCCTTGTGAAGCTGTATATACGATCTTTGTCTACACCGTCGGCGGCACTAAGGCTGACAAAAGCAAGTGGGTACCGATAGAATTCCAAGACGTCTCCGGCAGTCTCTTTCGGCACACAGAAATGTCCATAGACCTGTGCGCGGTCGTTGTCATGAGAGACCGTGAATGCAAGGATTCGACCGTAAAGATCGGAGACGCGGGCTGGATCTTGAACTCCAAAGGCTGCCTTAAAGAGCTCAACGATCGCGCGTACGGCTATACTTGCACTGTGAATATTTTGGCGATCTGCCTGATTGAGACCTGTCTCTCCAGTCTTAGCCTCACAGATAAGGAACGGAAAAGACAGCTCGGGTGTAAAGAAGACAGGTCTTTGAGCCGACGCGTACGCTCGCAAGGCAGCCAGCTCAGATTGAGTGTAAGCGCGAGCGAGCAGGCCTGCACAGTAATCAGGTTTCGGGCGGGTACTCCCCATTGTAGCGCAACGGGTCCAATCTGCATCGACAGCGTCTCCGATATAATCCTGATCCAGGTCCCCGCAATAGTACAGAAGCTCTGCCGAAGGGACGATCCACGGCATGACATCTCGGCGCAAGCGAGCTTCATTCGATGCTGCTACTCTTTCGAGCAAGTTTATAAATTGATCTGGAGGAACTGGCGTATATCGGCAAATGTCTCTCTGTTCGCGTAAAAGCCGTCCACACATGTCCTTACTGGACTTCAAAAGCTTTGTCGAGGTTTTCATGAATACGCCGTTCTCGGCCAACCTCTGTAGCCTGTCTGAACGGTGGGGAGATTCGCTCTTGCGCTTTGGTGTGCTTGCTAGCTTGCTCATGGTTGCAGGTATCTTTCCAAGCGAAGCTGATGGCAAACGATTGTGGATGATCCAGTGTAAGACGGGGTTGATTGGTGGATCTGTTGATCGAAAGGTATCCTCCTGCTCTTGCTTGCGTCTCTTCACAGCAGGCTCGTCCTCGTCTGTGAGACTTTCTCGTCGCTTGACAGGTCCAGATTTGTCTCGCTTGGTGGAAGGATCAGATGGTGATGGCAATTGATTCTGGCAACTATGCATTGTCAGATCTCTGCATAGAAGACTTGGGCGCTTGATGAAACTTGCACATAATTCTCCAGCGTCCCTGTCGAGCAGTCTAACCGTAGCAGTCAGTCTCAATTTCAGATTCCGAACGGGTCCACTGACCTCCAGGAGCTGATCTCGCGCGCTTGCCGAGCACCACCATGTCCAAGACCGGTTGTGGAAAGAAAGGGAGGCGGGTAAATCGAGGAGAAATCAACAATTCCGCTATGCTTGGCGCCAACCCCGCGGTCGGAAGGAACATCTTAGAAGTCTTCCCCACCGTGTGCACAGACCCACTTCGCGCATCAGATGGAGATTACTATCTTCTTATTCTCTACAAGAGCCGTCTCTCTACCCAGAGACGGACATTGAAGAGGTAACGTGATAAAAGCAAAGCACGCAACAGAAAGTGATACGTTCACTCTGGCCATGGATCCGACTCAATGAGCAAGGACGACACTATTTAGAAGGGCCGTCTGATATCTGTCTGGCTTGCACAGTACCTGTAACGTCCGTCCCCGTTTCGTTTCGTTTCGTTTGTTCTGTCTAGCTGTGTACAGACTTGTCGTCCGTATGAGCTGTCCCTGACTGTGTCCTCACATTGATACTCTTGATTGCTACCATGCCTTCTCAAGTCTGGTTTTGTGCAAGTGTGACAGAGATAGCCACTCGGTAAGGGTACTGTTGGGTTATGAGTGAGATGTGTTCGATGCTCGCGAGGAGAATCTTCCTGTGCTCTTAAGAAACGCTATCGTCGCCCGAACGACGTCTAGATTCGGTTGCCACTTGTCTCCATCTATCGGCTTCCCTGTCCTGGAGTCTCTCTTATGGCTCTTGCCACCGAGCAGGTAAGTGGCGTCTCCCCATCGATCTCCCGCCACTTCTTTCAGCTTCTGTCTTTCCGCTCTCCACATCGGGCATTGAAGCAGTACATGTTTGACCGATTCCGCTCCCCCGTCACAGTCACATGCTGCGCTCTCCGCTCTTCTGATCCGTGCCAGATACTGGTTGAGATGAGTGCGTCTCGTCCTCGTTTGCGCTAGTATACCGGCGTCTATCTCGGAGGCGCGTACCGGGATATATAATGCCCGAATGCGACTGTGGATGGCCGCGGCAGACTCCAAAACACATCATTCTGTTCTGCCCAAGACATACGCCAGAGCGTTTGGAGATGCTAGCAGAGGCAAAGACGACTGACTTCACTAAGCTTTTATCGACGGGGGCAGGCCTACGTGCGGTGACAAAGTGGTTTCTGAAAAGGGATATCCTGGCCCAGTTCTGGCTGGCAAGGACTATAGACGAAACGAAGCCAAGGCGAAGGGGGTGAAGGCCAGGGACATATGTGGATGAGGACGATTGCGACCGCTGAAGCGCGTAGAGGCGCACAGCTACTTCTACCTGTATAGTAGATTCACTGGCCAAAGGGCCATGGCCACTCATGGGAGAGGAAAGAGCTTTCATCTGGGCTTCTAGCTACGGTTTTCCTCCTTGATATCATACATAGTCACAGCCCGCATGGACCCGTAAGGGAGCTACATCGGGATAATGGAATATCAAATCAAATCGAATGACTAACATTATTAGATTCGAGGAAAGCACGAAAGCAAACCACTAAAGTGAACGTCTCGTGTAAACCTCAAGATCCACGATCCACCACGCGAACGATGCTAACCCTCGGAAGGTCGCTGTTCTGCCGGACCCCCTTGGCACACCACACTCCATCGTAGCTGTGTCCCATATATCAGGCAACTCCAAACTCTTGAAGCCCTGAGTTTCGCCTCTTGTGACCACAGTGCGTATGATATCTCGGTAAGAGCGTTCGCTTTCGAGCTGGGCGGGTATCGAGAATGCGATTTTGATGGCTTTCTCTCTACCAGGAAGGATGCGCTCTGGCATGTTCTCTGGCGGGAACAACTGCTCAATCTGGAAGCCGGGGCCGAGGTTGATGACCGTTAGATGAAGATCCTCTCGGTCTTCGTTCTTGAAGGTGTATTGCAGCTCCTCGCCTTCGCTCAGTGGTTTCTCAGGGGAAGTCTGTTTGCTCAAGGCTACGTTGAACTTCTCTGGTTCGACAGATGCCTCCTTGCGGAGTTCGTAGACCTGACAGAAGCGGAAGAGATGCGCTAAAGCGTCCGCTGTCCTCACGGCTCTCTCCTCCGTACTCGCACCTTGGAGGTTAGGTCCATGAATAGGTCCCTCTTGTCCAAGCATAGCAGGACCGCTGATGCACAACTCGTTGTCGTTACTTCTCCGCAGTCGAAAGTTGGCCGCTGTCGTAACTTCGCCAGATGCTGTGGTCTCATTTCTCTCTATGTTGACTTCGCTTGCGACACGCTCCTGCAGCTTGGCTTGAAGGGCTGTCCGAAAGCTGCCCTCCATATTTGGGTCAACGTCAACCATCAAACTCTTTTCGGAGTACCACTGGAAGGGAACGAACTCCATCACCTGTTCATCCATATCTCGTTCAACCTCTCCTTTGCTCGTGAGATCGCTGACATCATCGACCTTGAGAACAACTTCAGGTTCAGACAAACGACTGACGAAGACTGCACCTTTGATGACACCGTGGATCTTGCCAATCGGAAGTGAGGCCCTCCGACCTTTCATCTCCGCCCTGACAGGTGCCTGAACGAACGTTTCCGTAGTCTCTAGGAATACCAGTTTGTCTTTACCGAAAACACGCGGGGTCTGTGATGGGTGACGATTTGCGATATGGTTCCGGATGTTATAATACATCGGTAATCTGGTTGAAGTACATCGGCTCAACATATGATAGAGCTCGTAAATGAATGCGCCGTAGATTTTACCGTTCTGCTCGACTTCTTGAGCTTTCTGGTCGTCTGAACAAGCCGTCATGACGATCAGACCTTCTGCGTTGATGTCCCAGGACGCATTGAGCTTGCCATGGCGGTCATTTTGCGTGCCCACAGGCTCCTCTTCCACGAGCTGATCGGAAGGAAGATTTGGTGGTGGCGTCCAATCAGCTGGACTACGAGTAGTATTATGGTCTCGCCATGAGCCGCCCGAGAAGCAACTGTCGAGGCTAATGACGACGTGTACGCCTTTGTCGCAGAATGGCTTGAGCAGGGCATTCAATTGCCAGCCACGCATCGCAAGCTTCTCGCAGCAAAAGTCCATGGGAAGAAGCGATGGATCCTCTTTGCGTCCGTTCTGGGGTGACTTATTGATTCTCGGAAGCGGCGCCCCGTGCCCAGAGAAGTGGAAGTAGAAGAGATCACCATCGCGAGACTCTTGAAGTAGACGTTTGATATAGGTTTTGATGTTGTCAAAACTTGGCAGACCAACAGCCTGCTGAGGTGGTTGGTTGCCTTCGACGACAGACAAGGGTCTGGGTGACATCAAATGCTCCTGATGGTCGAAACCAAAGGTTCGTAGCAACCGACTCATGTTGATCACGTCGTTGACGCATCCATGGAGGTCGTTGAGCTTGCTCGAATATACACGACTCGGCTCGATGGGACGTTATCGATCTTGCAATTATGGTAGAGCAGCAGCGGGCTGCTATGGATGGCTCGAGTGATGGGAAGCGTGGATGCACGGCTAGGCATTGAGGTATTCTTGTCTGTCAGCTCACCGAAGCCAGTAAGGCCGCAGCCTTCTGGCAGCACAGCTGAGCTCCTGCATGAGGCAGCTACATCTCATGATCTGTTCGTCTGATTGGGTGTAGAGATCAGGGTCTCGAGGTGCAGCAAGGCGCGGTCTGCGATTGCCGAGAAGAAAGTCATCTGCGTTATTGTCGAGCTGCGTCGCAGCAACTCGACCGATGTATGAATAAATAGTTTAAGGTATTGGTGACTAGTTGACAAGGACTATGTCGAAGTGACCAGACAGGAAGTCGGATTCTATCAGTTCATAGGCGGTCCAGCGCGTAAAAAATTCCGCATAGTTTGCCATCTGCTTCAAGGCAGAACGATTGACCTCTTCGCGACACTGAAGCCGGCAGCGAAGCACCTTCCATCATATTGGATCGCTTCGTAGCCGTGTTCCCAAGCTAATGCCGCTTTATCGAGTGACTATTGAGCGCTTGATGGCGATCTTTCAGGGTCTCGGATTCGTGTCGGCCCGCGGCGGCAGTCTCCGCTGCAAGCGAAAGACGTCGGCGGCACGAAAGCGCCGCGTTGTGAGGCTCCTTGGACCGCTATACCAGGCCCGTTTGCGGCAAGAATGCGACGCAAAAAGACCACTTCACTACTACGAACCGGCCGCGGTGCGTGCAAAAGATACATCACGCATGGAAAGCCGTGGGCACCCTCTTGAAACCTTCACGGCGCCATGCAGGGTCGTGGTGTGGGCCGTCAATGCGCAAGTCGGACCGACCATCCCTAATGGTTCTTACCTGTGGTCTCCGATCAGGACCTGGAAGAAAACACTTGGTAATGCGTACAAGGCATAATGGGCAAAGAGCACTTCATTGTCGCAGGACGCTGCCTTCACTGAAAAGAACGTTCCCGCCGGATGAGCCAGGGCGGTCTCGTCGCATTTCGCCCACAATGGGTACTAGCAGAGATGGAGAAGACTCATACCATTTCGGCAAAAGTGAGAGTGCGAAATGTCGATGTTAATGGCACAGATTATTATATAGGCACCATCCACAGTGGCGAGCATCCTGTGGATTCACCGACCCCTCATCGATAGGACAATCTCGACATCTTTCTTCCGGTACAGGCTCAGAGACGCTGTACAAATCGTGCTTAGTGCGGTAGATTAGGAAGGTTTATGCTTCACCGTACATACACCCTTGATACGATATTTGCACGGGCTCTTGCAGCATTTCTTCTTCCGCCTTTTGCCACAGCATTCCTTAGTTGCTTGATCAGCCAGTCCAGCATTGTTCAGCTCTATTGTTGGCTGGCTCGGCGGCGTTGCCTGCACCAATTCCACAAGCAGCCTGAGCTGTGCCGAGATCTCTATGAGACTTTCGGTAAGAGTTTGCCTGACCTGACCAATGCACTGTTCCAGGTGCTCGACTTTGCCATTCACATCTTCCAAGACGGTCTCTCGGCTGTCGTCAATTCGTTTCACGGCATCCAGGAATTGCTGTCGGAAGTGCGATGAGAGGTTGACGATACATGCGGATTGCGCATTTGATTGGCTATAAATGGCATGTTTCGCTGCGGCCAGATTAGCTGCCAGGAACATTGCAGTCCTTGACGACTTGATACGTCGATGGTTGCTTACGTCGACTCTGGCACTGGTCAGTCGCGGGCGCTTTGCATCTCAGCACCTCACAGCTGGTGACTGCGTAATGGCAGTCAGGCAATTGGCACAGACACATTATGGTGGAATGCGCAATGGGATGCAGTGGTTTCTGTAATGGCATCGAAATCGTTCTGGAAGGAGGAGTGGTTCACTTATCTACGTTGGCGAACACAAGACAGCGACGAAACGATGAGCGCACCGTCATTTGGCGGGTTAGTTGCAAATCTGCAGCATCTTCAATATAAAGCTGCAAAATCCGTGTGGTCGACACCAACTATCTTAGATACATGTATACAACGTTCGAGAAGGAGGTGAGTCGTTGGTCTCAGTTTATCCTTTCCACTCTGTGTGGGGGCAGCCACGCAGATACAAATTGCGATTGATTTGCGGGCGCCAATAATCTGGTGACACGCGAACCCGGTTGTGCAAGCGGCCGCTGGGGTGGCATTCCAGTCCGTGGACAGTATAAGGCAAATGAAAGCCTCTTTGTTATCGACGCAGCGAGTGCCCCGCAGATCAGACGACAGGCAGTCAACAGATAGTGCTCATCAGCGTGGCGCCCTTCCGCTGTTGCTTCGTTCAAATCGTGGATTGAGCATTACGCCGCGCAACGAAGCCACGACGTCGCATATGCCATCGACGATTGGTACTCTGCTGAACAGCGTTGAACAGTGCGGTGAAGACCCCAGTGGAATGATGTAGATATCGGAGAATAATGATCAAATACTGACAGGACTGCGCCAAGACTGCAGCAGCTACCATGGAAACTCCAAATTTAGATCACAATAGTTTGTAGATCCTCAGAACAGGTTTTGTTTGCAAGTATTCCTTGGATGTTCCGCTTGTCAGAGTGCTCCGCTAAGCCGGGATTGACTATACAATATCCAGTGGTGTAAAACGCAAAGAGATCGGTGACTAAGTCAGCAATCAAGCACCAGCGGAAACGCCCAGTCTGCCAGAACGCCAAATCACATTGATGCCCCTCGTCGCCCATGACTCCATAGCCTTGACCCTTGAAGCTCCCAAAATTCTCTCGTAAGTTACTATTTCGTATCTCCCGGAGCATCCATCCTTCCATTGCAGATCAGTCCGGGGTTCCGCACTCCACCCCGTACCTACCGTGCACGCGGCAGACATGTTACGAACAGGTCCCCAGGACCTCAGGATGGGAAGAGCTGAGCCAATCACCCCGCACCCCGGCAGAACCCCGGGATGTCACGTGATCCTATCCCAAATAGGCAATAGCTGGAGGAAGGTGGAAAGGTGGGAAGGAGGACGTCTCCTCCTTCCACCATACAAC
This sequence comes from Elsinoe fawcettii, assembly GCA_007556565.1. Classification (NCBI taxonomy): domain Eukaryota; kingdom Fungi; phylum Ascomycota; class Dothideomycetes; order Myriangiales; family Elsinoaceae; genus Elsinoe; species Elsinoe fawcettii. The sequence goes on from SWCR01000020.1 coordinate 72,810, forward strand.
CATCCCACATTACCTGTTCGGGCCAACAGGTACAAGTATATAGCAGACAGTCCTTACCCTTTGTAAGTACTGTAGTCAACCTCGTCTAGATAGCGAACACTGGTATTGCCAAGGCTGGCCTTTGCAATACTATCCAATCGTACTTCATTATCTGCAAGACATACCTTCTCCTACTCTTACCTCAGTGCTATACTGCTATAGAAGCAGAACCCTCGTTCTCGGCTTCATCCAAGACTCACTCACGTGACCTTGGGTTTGGACGGTTCGTGACAAGACAATCCATCGAAACCAAAGCCCAGAGCCAGCAGTACCTCAGGCAAGCAGAAGAGCAAGCATTAGTGAGATACCTGTTGCAGATGTCTAGCCTAGGGACACCTGTGCGGATGAAGTACATACCTTGTCTGGCATTCATCATCACCAGTATCAGGTCCGTCACGGACCGACCACGTAAGCAACCCGGTAAGGACTGGGTCAAGGCCTTCGAAAGACGTCACGCCGAACTCAGAGCGAGCAGAGTCAAAGCGATGGATTGGAATCGACACGAAAAGAGCATATACGAAAAGGTAGCACATTGGTTTGAAGTGATTGGTGCCGTGTTGGATGATCCAGCTGTTGTGGCTGAGAATGTGTATAACATGGATGAGACGTACGTGATGCTCTCCAAGCTCGGCGCTGTGAAGGTACTCGTCAGTAAACATGACGGGCGTGACTGTAGAGGTGCACATGCGAAGAGAACCACAGTGACTGCTATCGAATGCATCAGTGCTGATGGACGATGCCTCAATCCTTTGATCATCTGGCCAACTACTACTCACAGAAGCAACTGGACTACGTTCGCTACACCTGGCTGGCATTATGCTTGCTCTGAATCGGGATATACTAATTCAAAGATCAGTTTTGAGTGGTTGACACGTGTCTTTGACCCGCAGACAAAAGAAATTGCACACAGTCGACCGCGAGTGCTCATTTGTGATGGCTTCGGCACACACGAGACGCTTGAAATCCTCGAGTTCTGCTTTGCTAACAATATCAAACTGTGCCGTCTGCCTTCCCACACTTCTCACAAACTGCAGCCTTGTAACATCGCTGTCTTCGCGCCATTGAAGTCAGCCTACCGCGACAATGCGGAGCGACTGGAAAGAGGCGGTGTCGGTACGATCGGTAAGCAGCACTTCACTTGCCTCTACAGCCGGGCGAAAGAGATTTCATTCACCAGGAAGAATATCCTTGCAGGCTGGAGTAAAGGTGGACTTTTCCCTTTTAATCCGCGGAAAGTGCTTCAGGAAATGGAGTCGCAGATAGATAGACCTGAAGGGTCATTGAGCAAGCAGCACCAGATACGACAAGCGCCCACTATGCCGCAAGCACCTTCGTCGCCGACCACACCGATCACCCCTGTGACACCTAGATCGCTGGAAGCGCTAATATCTCTGCAAAACCTCATGGTCACCCGAGACACAACATCACTCGATGCACACAGCAGATGCAGCATTCAGAAATGCATTGAAAAGCTCGGCAGAGCCGCACAGTCTTCATTTGACCAGAATGCGTTGCAGCAGGACCGAATCAATTCGCTGCTCGAGATCAACAGTGAAGCCAAGGCAAGACGCGCTACACAACCTGTGATTTTGGGACGAGCAAATGTGATGAGTTTCGAGGATTTAAAAGCAGCAAGAGCGAAAAGGATGACGAAAATATTGACAGACGGCAACACGACCCGGAAAGCGCGGGTCCAGAAGGAGAGACATCTAACCGCCAAAGCTGCCAAGTCTGTGCGGGAACGGGAAACAGGAGATCCTCTTCATGGACAGGAGGTACCATCGTGCGAGGGAGGAAGAGCACCGGTCGCGACGATGTACTAAACACGGCATGTTTCACTACGACACAACGACATCAAGGCGGAGGCCTAGAGGCTCCGTATATCATGGGACTTCGGATATGAGGCATCTCCTCATCCACGACGGTTGAGGGAAGTGCATGCTCGTGAAACGACCTAGTTCCTTGTATCGTTAATAGATATAGCTAGCAGATTGTAGATAAGGTGACCGGCAATCTACATGTACCCAACGACCACTTGCATTCGCGTCACAGAATCGGAGCTGCGGACTGCCACCAGAACATATAGTACACATGTGGGAGACGGCAACCGTCAAGCACTGAAGCTGACAGGACACGATGGTAATTTCACGGCGATGGCATTCGCTCCTGATGGCAAGCTGCTTGCATCAACGTCAGATGATGGTCAGACAGTGCGAGTTTCGGATGCGACCAGTGGCCAGAAGAGGCAGGAGTTTGACATCGAATAATCAGCAAGCTGATCGATAACGCTCCTAATGAACACTCACTGTACACGGCCACAGGGGTCTTCCAGCTCGGGGCTTCTGCCACAGCACATATAGAGAACACGAAAGCTACTACTGCTTTGCGGTTGAGTGGGGAATGGCTACTACACGAAGACGAAGACATCCTTTGGGTTCTTCATGAGTATGAAGGTCACTGTCATACTCAGTGGGAGATTCCCGCCGTAGGCTGGGTCGAACTTGACAACATAGAGGCTCACTGCGGAGTGCTTGGCTTACACGGTTATAGAACGGTCACTGTATGCAGGATCAATTGGACGCTTGCTAGCGACATCGCGTGAGAGGCAATTCTTTGGACTGTCTCTCGCCACAAACGCACCGATATGGAATATGGGAAGAGGGAACCACATATCGCGGATCAAGTCGGAGAACTCCACACCACGTTCGACTCATTCCTGGAAGATAACAAGGACATGGCGAACGACTGTAACAGTGCGAAGCCGCGTTGGCGTCTTTAGGATAGCTGATTTCTCTTGCCTTCCTGAGATGACAAATCGACCATTACCTGGTTGTGCTGTCTTCATGCGTGGGCTCCCGTAGCTTTCTTAACTCGTTGTTCATGTGCTCCATCTGCTGCTCCATCTGTCGCTTCTGTTGCTCCATCTGCTCTTGCATTTGTCGCTTCTGATGCTCCATCTGCTCTTGCATCTGTCGCTTCTGCTGCTCCATCAGTTGCTCATGTTGCTCCGCCGAACGTTTCTGCTGCTCCATCTGAAGGATGAGTCTTCTCATCTGCTCGCTCTCGATAGTGCTAGCTGGCGTTCCAGGTACTCGACACTCATCTGCGCCGTCCAGTTCTTGACTGCCAGCTTCGCCAAGACCTAATTCTGATGTCGAGAACGTTATTCCGGTCTGCGGGGGGGGTTGGAGGCAGGCATGCTGCTGCTACCTTGATCCGTTGAAGATGCTCGGGGACAAAATGGTCGTACACATTCCTTATGAAGCTGTATATACGACCTTTGTCTACACCTTCGGCGGCACTGAGGCTGACTAAAGTAATTGGGTACCGATAAAATTCCAAGTCGTCTCTAGCAGCCTCTTTCTGCACACAGAAATGGCCGTAGACTTGTGCGCGGTCATTGTCGTGGGAAACCGAGAACACAATCATTCGACCGTAAAGATCAGTTACGCGGGCTGTATCCTGAACTCCAAAGGCGGTCTTAAAAAGTTCGACAATAGCGCGGACGGCTATACTCGCGCTGTGGATGTTCTGGCGATCTGCCTGGTTGAGACCTGTTTCCCCGGTCTTTGCCTCGCAAACAAGGAACGGAAAAGACAGCTCGGGAGTGAAGAATACAGGTCTCTGAGCAGATGCGTACGCTTGCAAAGCGGCCAATTCAGGTTGAGTGTAAGCGCCGGCTAGTAGACCTGCACAATAATCAGGTTTCGGGCGGGTGCTCCCCATCGTCGCGCAACGGATCCAGTCAGCATCGACGGCGTCTCCTATATAGTCCTGGTCCAGCTCGCCACAGTAATACAGAAGCTCTGCCGGTGGTACGACCCATGGCATGACGTCTCTACGCAGGCGAGCTTCGTTTGAAAGGACGAAAGCTGACCATAAATTGGCTGTTGAGGAACCGCAAAAGCGGTCTGTCTGTCAAGGACTGATATAAATGTGAGACTTCAGTTACCTCATCCTCCCCATCACCTCTCAGCAACAGGCCGTAAAGATTTTCCAAGCATGCTCGTCTCACGCCCAACTCCAATCAGACTGTAGTATTCTGCTGTGTGCAGTGCGAAGCTATGGATGAGTCCTCGTCGAATGACACAATTTGCCATCTGAGCGTCCGGCAGGCCGAGCACCAAGCTGCCGTACCTTTGTTCCGGCTTCCGCTGCGTGTTCATCCACTTGGCCCGAGCGATGCGTAGTCCGGGATGTAACGTCTTGTTCTGCTCCTGTAGGGATGCCACATCTCCTGTGTTTGCTGGGTCCAGGGAGTCTAGTCGTACGCCGTAAATAGCCACTTGGATCAGTATCTCTGTAGTCGAGCTAGATTGACCAAGCCATGATGTCCAGCCTGGCTCCTGCAGCAGTGCTTTCTTCGCTGCTTTGTCTGCGAGGTAGATGCGGACGTCCCCGCTGGGAACTTTACGCACGGCGACGGCCGATGCGGCGTTAGGGTGTGCCTGCCGCATCTTCTGTACGATGACTTCATTCGATAATTCTGCTACTGCTTGACGCTCTATCGCTTCGCCGATGCGCACTGTAATCTCGCTCGTCTCGCTCGGTGAGGCGGGCCGTACTGAGGCCAAAAGCGGCGGTGGCGTCGCAGTGGCTGCCAGTTGTGCCCAAGATCGAGCCGGGGACAAAGGTGGTGTCGGGATCGATCTAACACTCTCATGCACGGCTCGGACTTCTTCAAGAATGCTTTGCATGCTTGGTGTCGCTTCATTTGTCCTAAGCAATTCGCCAAGGGCGGTCTTGGCGTGGTCGAGGACGTCGCGCAGGAGCGACTCGAGATTGTCGAGACGCCATTATGCGTCTGTAGGGCTGTTTGAATAGTGTCGATGTCTTTCAGAGCTCTTTGGTACTTGTCTGCTTTGTTGTTGATGTTGGTGGGCGGAGCGGATGTGTCCGGTGGACGCGAAGCGACGCGAGACTGGCTTCCCCGCGCCGTTGCGTTACCGCCAGCGACGTCTTTCCCGAGCGGAGTCTTTGGTTGTGCTGGAGTCAGCGACGACTTGGTCGTGGACCTAGTCGTCGCCGTAGGGCTGTTGACTTTTTTTGTTGACATCGTTTTTTTGGGTTGTTGATCGATTAATTGATTGATTAATTCTTGTAAGCTATGCACAGTAAGGACTGTATGAGCTGGCCACTAATGCCTGACCTGTCTTACTACCCTGGTTCCTCCACTCAGTCTGTCCTAGATCCTTGTCTTGGGGGCGTCCCTAGGTGGACGGCTCTGCTAGGTATCTTGATTGTGGCTTACCTTCCCCTATGATGTTAGAGGGGCCACTTGCTGTTGGTTTCTAGCTTGCTTCCTTTTTTGTCTGCCTGAGAAACTGGATGCATGCTTTGACCATCGCAAAAAAGCGTAACTCATGGAGATATGCGAGCGAAGCACTCGACCTGTCGTAGTATCGAACAAGCTCCCAGTGCCATTCGATGCCGATAGCTAGCAGACAGCTTAACACTTCGAATTCATTGTTCCGGTACTATTTCCCGCATTCCTCATCTGGTAGTGGCTGTCGCAAGTGCTTCGAGAGCTGTAACTTCCGTGCGATGTGACTCAGGGCCTCCCTGCGTACTAGTTTCCTCTCGAATTCCTTCTCTGCTGTAGCTGTTTGCTGGACATAGTGATCTTCATGCGTCTGTAGGAGTTTGATTCGCTCCGAATTGGTCCCCGCGTTCTCTAGCTCTGTTTGCAGCTTTCTGATGGTGTCCAGCTCTGACAGTATCGGTGCTTCCATGGCTTAAACAGTCCATGCACACGGACAGTCAATGCACACCTCAAGGACTACTCTCTACAGACTTTATCAATCAATTGCGCAGACATGTGGACTCCAATTGAGCTGAAACTCAAACAGGGTATCATCTGATATATTTGAGAGCATCATGAAGAGTTTCATCATGCTAGGTGCCTTGGAGCACGAATGGTTCTCACTGACCTTGACCTTGGCTGGATCGATGCTTCCTCAGCTCTTGGAGGTTCTTCATCAGCTATAGGCTCTGTAGGTACCTGTTGCTTCTTTGGCCTGCCTCTTGGTCTCTTGTTATAAGCCTTAAGCTCTAATTCAGCTTGTTTCTGAGCCTTTCTGGATGCCCTCTCTGTCTCCCTTTGAGCCTTCTTCAAAGTCTCAGCTGCCTTGCGAGCAGCTTGAGCAATAGCTCTCTCCTCACGCCTCTGCTGAGCTTCCTGCTCCTTTCTAACCTTCTCAAGAGCCCTCTCTTGAGTCCTCTGCTCTCTGTCCTATATCTTCTGCTCCCTCTCCTGCTCTCTTCTATCCTGAAGCTCAAGGGCTGCTGTCACCTTGCCAGGGCTAAAGAAAACTGTCCCAGAGCCTTGCTCAGCTCTAAACTGCTCACTGAGCTTCTTCTCACCCTTCCTCCTCTTCTTCTCATGTCTGAGAGCCTCCATTGCCTGCTGCTTCCCAAGCCTTTCAAGGGTAGCCTCTGTCTTGCTCTTCTGGAGGTCATCACTAAGCCTCTTGGTGACTTGCTTGGTCTTCCTGTCAATAGTCCTGTTGGTGGTTGCTCTTAGCTTTCTCATACCAGAAGGAGAGTCCCAGCAAGCAGAAGGACTGCTTGATCCTCCCCCACTTGGCCTCTCGGTGTTAGTTTCCCCTGCTATCTTGGCCTGAGCTTATCAAGGACCAAGGGTGGATCAAAGGGGAAGAGGCCAGTCTTACTCCAGCTAGAAGCTATATTCTTGTCTGTGAAGACTTTGTGCCAAGTGGGATAGGAGCACTTAAGAAATTCTCTCTTGGTCATCCTTGTCTGACCTTCTGAGAGCCTCGTCTGCTGTTCAAGGAGCTGGCTGTAGCAGGTAGCGAGAGGAGCAAATCAACCAACACCCAGAGGCTGTAGCCTATGTATAGAGTGAGGAGGATACACAGCTACAAGGATCTTATGCTGTTGAGCTCATTCAAGGAACTTCAGAATCACATGAATCCATGACCATCAACAAATAAGAGCCCCCAATTCCTCCTTGCTTTGTCCTGAGTATGCTTCTCCAACAAGACTTCCAGCCACTTCAAACCAATCTCATCAGAAGTCCAGCCGCCTGAAAAAGAGGTGAACCAAGCTTGATGCTCATTAGAGATGAAGTCCTGGACCCATGAGTCTTGGATAGAGCCAGAGGTGCTATCGTAGATCAAGAGAGGGGGTAAAGCTGTCCCATCAGCACAGATGGTGGCCACAATTGTGATAAACTCTCTTCATACATCTTGGTCAGCTCCAAGAAGCTTCTCAGATACTTTTAGGTCCTTTGGAAAGACTCGTTTAGACTTGGTGATCCTTCCAAGAAGAAAGCCCTTCTCATCCATGTTGTCGGTCTTCTCAGGCAGAATCTGGTACTCATCCATTTTCTTGGCAACAATGGAGAAGTAGTGCTCAAAGGAGGCCACAGAGTCAGCCTGATACCTTTCTAGATTCAGGTTGTTGAGATATCGAGAGTCTAATTCGTCCTTGTGCCTTTCAACGAACCTTGAATACCAGTTATGACCTGGAGCTCTACCGCCAAGTTGAGCAGCGATCTCAGCTACAATTGCTGCTGTAGGTGAAAGACATCTATCAGAGAGCTGCCTGATATGTAGTAGAAGCTGTTGCTCTTGCTGGTCATTGAGAAACCTAGAATCTTCAATAACATGAGTCCTTTCAGTAGTGATTCCCTTCCACCTGCTCCAAAGGGTTGATCTGACGAGATCGAACTTAGCTGCTGTGGCAGCAACATTGGGGAACTCAGCGGCACGCAGTTCAGCAATGGCTTGATCCATGACTGCTATATGGAGAGAGTTATCTGGCCTGAAGCGCTAATTGCTGGTACAAAGAACGCGTTGCGCGAGGTGGGTCTGTGCACACGGTGGGGGAAACTTCTAAGCCAAGTGATCGCGCTTTCTCGTCACTACGGCAACGCGAGAATCAGCGAGAATCAGCCATCTCTTCTGGCTCGAGTACCACCACCAGTATCTCTATATCAGCAAGCTGATCGAGCACATCTAGAACAGCCGTCTGGCGGATTGTGATATATTCGTGGATGGTGGCGCCTTTGTGGTAGAAGTCATACGATTAGACATCTGTCTGGAATGCCTAAAGCCGCATTCAAGCGTCATGAAGAATTTCCGCTTGTCTTCGTCGAGAAGTCCAGGATGCCACTTGCTGGTCGTGGTGTCTTCACTTTCGACACACTGCAGCGCGGACGGCTTGTCGGTTATTCCGACGGTGAAGTGGTGAAAGAAACCACCTTGGAAACCGGTACTGAACGCTGTCCCGAAGAAGTACGACGCATACCCGCGTGGAGTGGGATACAACTCGCTGGAGATAAGGGTTTGTAGTCCACCACTGCAGGTGTTCCAGTTCTGACATTCGCATAAGTCTTGGACACATCGAAAGGGCGAAGCCTCATGAGATATCTGAATCACCGCAGAAAGCCCAATGCAATGGTGCGAATAGGCATTGACGGAGTGGTCTCGGTCACGACTTTATGCAAAATACAAGCCGGCTCAGAGATCCTAATCAATTACGGGTGGGTCCTTCTCTTTCTGTCCCGAGAAGTGTGTGCAATTTGGGCTGGTTGGTAATTTGTTCTCAGCAAGGGCGCTGATCGAATGCTGGCAGAGTTGATGCAAGACGATGACAGTCCGTGTCGTACACTCTGGTCCAGTTTGACACCATCAGGGTCGGTATGCTATAACATCGGCGATAACGTCGAGGTTCGGGGGGTAAGACGAGCCAAATGGTATGCGAAGATTATGGAATCCCTACAACGGCATGAGACTCATCCTTCGGAGTCGGAAGATAGTGATGAGAAGTATGCATGCCTATGGTATTATGATCTGGACGAGAAAGGGATCCAGAGAAGACGCAGACGACAGCTGCTGCTCAGCAATCATATTGACACAGTGGATGCCCAGTGTATCATCCGAGATGTCGACATTCGGTACGAGCCTAAGGAAATCCAGTGCGAACATGTCAAAGGGTATAGCATCATTTGTGTCGGATATCGAGACATACATCGTAGCCAAGACAGGCTTCTAACGAAGCAGTATACATGACTTTTCCCTTACACAATAATCTATCTTCGCAAGCACGATTCAATATTGCCAGACAGCGTCCTCGACAGCTCCTGTCTTGACCGAAGGATCGTAGAATTCCGAAGCTAAAGCAACAGCAGCAGATCTGATGGACTGCGAGAGATCTGGACTGTGGTCAAGTTATCTAGATGGGCTAGTCTTCACTGTTTCGGAAGCGCTTCTCCTTGTCAAAATAAGTAGTGCTCCAAATTTATTGATATGGTTTCGTATCTTCCTGGAGCAGGTGCTGGTCATGATGTGCAACAATGTCTCTTGCGCAGCCACTGCGTTACTACTCCCGCTGCATACCTCAGGAAGCGTTCTGAATATCGTCTTGAGATTTGACCCAACTTTGTCAGTGCTGAAACAGTCGTTTTGCTCTGCGAAGAGAAGCTCACGAGGAGCAGTACTTCTCTATCATAAGTAGGAAGATGGATGAGTATCAGATCCAGCCAGGGAAGACCTATAATACGGATGGGAAGGCTTTTCTTCTTGAAAGACTATCAAAGCCTAAGCGAGTGTTTCCAAAGAATCTGATGGCATCTGAGGACCTACTATGAGCTAACCAAGAGGGATCAAGAGAGTGGCTTACAATTTTAGCCACTATCTGTGCAGATGAAACAGCCTTACCCTCTCTCCTAATCTATGACAGCACCTCTGGCTCTATCCAAGATTCATGGATACAAGACTTCAACAGCAGTGAATACCAAGCTTGGTTGACCTCTTCACCATCTGGCTGGACTTCTGATGAGATTGATTTCAAGTGGCTAGTGGCCTTATTCGACAAGAGCACTCGAGACAGGGCTAGGGCGGATCGATTCGCTCATGTTAAGCGCTGCCAGCAAAAGCCTTGCGATCCAGGGTTTGGTCGATTCATTACGCCATACAGCACCAATACCTGCAGTGTCACCGGTCGAACTGATCGATGGGTGTGCACCACAAGTATGTCTCGAGGCGGATCCTACAGAGACGCAGACCATGATATCGAAGGGTCTCCGTCGGAATGTAACGCCACCGTTTGGAAACTTCAAAGTGGTCAGTGTGATTCAGAGTGATCCATGACTGGATCGTCCAGTCATAACTGTTGGCCCGGCAGCCGATCCTGATGTGTATTCTTTCTGGAGAGGTATCGCCAATGGTTTGATGTGGGTAGAGCTGGAGGAACATAGTCCCTGATTGCATAGATGACAGCCAATAAGTAATGTGTTGCGAAAAATGAGTCGAGCGGACATCAGGAGAGACAGCTCTGTCGTTAGTCTGTTCTTGCTTTTGCAAGCCCGTGCAGTGTGTGTCGATGATCATTTGAGCTTGGGAGATCATCATCACGGCGCTGGAAATACCCAGCGTCTAGATAGTATTAAGAATGAAGAATCTCGAAGGAGGGAATGGAGAGATTCACCTAAAGGGCCGTGTAGTGATGATATGGGTACGCACAAGAATTGCTGTGGCCATTACGGTCATGATGCTGTACAAATATTCGGGACAGGCCGATAGAGACTCGCCCGTGGGGCTATCTTGGAGAATCTCCGGTTGAGGCATGGTATGTGATGTTCAACAGAAAATGAGGTGTGTCTCATATCCAGGCCGTGATCGCCAGCTGGGCTCATTGCTCGTTGCAACGAGGTCAAAGATAAGTATGAAAGTCCTCGCTGCCAGTGGCGAGGAAAATGAAGACCAGATAGCACGATATGCCAAAACGTTTGCTCTGTCGTTTCAAGGGGGCCGGAGCTTGCAAGACCGCGAAATTCCTGATCCTGGCAGTCTGAGGAATTAGGCAGAAACGATCTCAAACATGTTGGCTAAATAATGTGCGACCTCAACAGGTCTGATGTGCGTACATGCTCGCGAATAGAGGACATGACGGTGCTGCACAACCAATGAGCCGAATGAACCTAATGGAAACTTTCAAAAATCAAGGTTGTCGTAAGTTATCATCATCAAGTACTCAAGTTCTGTATCTGACAGACTTCCGAACTCATAGACTCTGCTTTCCACGTCAGCAAAGACATAGTTTTTGCTTACAGCTAGGTCGTAGCTCTGTGGTCATTGGGACTCTGGAGATGCCCTACCAATTAGCGTTCCGTCACATGCCTTTCGGTAGAAGATGAGGATCGTGCACGTGCCTGAAACCAGAAGCGTCATAAACACAGTGCCTATCTCTGATAAACCCCACCAGCCCAGTGGAGAGCTTTTCAGGCTGGGTGTCACACTTCTCGTGCGTGGAACTTTTGTTCCAAATAGGCCTTGAAGTACACTTCTTGTATCTGCGCGGTATATAAGACGCGGTAGTATATTTCAAGGAGTCTGATCAAGAAAAGACAGGGTCATTGCCTTCTCAGATCAACGGAAGCCCTTGCCATGTCACCTCAATGTCTAGTGACACATACAGAGTATAAATCGGCTCCATCGTATATTTGCAAGCTCAATGATGCAGGAGATGTCGTCGTCGGCTTCAACTTCGTTTGTATTGAAACAAGCTCTCCGAAAGCAGAAAGCACAAAGTAAAAGTTACTCAGCTATGCTTCACAATGCGGATGGCATACCGGAAAGTGATTGCGATGACTTCGAAATAGCCGCTGCGATCTAGTACTCGTAGTTCACTAGTTCTGCCAGATAAGTGTAAAGCGACACTGAATCTTGTGTCTGAATATCTGCAGCATGAAGCGCGATTGTGTTGACTGTATTTTGCACTAGTCTGCTTATTTTTTCGAGGCCACAGATCACACATATGCCTCTCGACAGGACTACCAATCTAGGAAATGCCGGAAAAGTCTGTGCAGAAGATTCCACCACTGTGCACTACTTCTGGCTGACCTACATGATATATATCCGAGTCAAAGGAAAATATATCGTCTGCCAAAATTCGTCCTCAGCACATCGACACGGACGATCTCGCATGAGCGAACTCACTGCTTCGATCGCAATTGGGTGTCTCTTCTCGAAAACGCACTCAACTTTTCATCTTCGCGAGAGCATATTGGCATCTTCCTATGGAAACACATTCATCCGAACAGATATCTTCCTTCGTACGGAACAGAATTCTGGTCAGGAAACTAGCACGCAACCTCCGCTCTACATCTGCTGTGCAAAAGTCGCTAAGTGTCACTGCTGACAATTGGTCATCAACAATCGAAAGGCGTCGTCTTGTTTGTGGTAGTCTCGTGCCTCCACCACGAAAAAAGATCAATCCTCCTTTGCAAACGTCACAAAGAGCGACGAGGATCAGAATGGGCGCACCACATTGGTCAGAAGGTCACGTCGAATCAAATCTAGCAGAACAGAATCAGGTGTTGTGTATAGAAGAAGAACAGATGGGAACACCGACAGAAGATGCGCAACTTGAGGCGCCGGAAAACCCTGGAGTGAACTTTATAGCAGAAGACGAAGGGATATTTGCAGAAGAAAGAGTGCTATACTGCGCTTGTAATATCGATATCTGACGCATTCCACCATGCTGCATCTTTGAGTTTTGACTCCGATTGCAAATGTCCGTCTAATATCGGCGCTTCCATGCAACAGGCGGTGAGCCGCAGTATCCCCTGGACAAGACTTACTCTCTGGTGTTCCAAAGCCTTCTCATGATACTGCTATCGTCCTACGTAGCAACAGCCTTGAATTTTATACACACGTCAAGAAGACACTTTGGCCCGCCATCGAGGGGGTGCGAGTGCATTGAGTCCAAAATTCTGGAGACAGGTTATGTTCTGATGATCTCGAGTACTCCTGGACACAACGATTCTGAATGATCTCGACAATGCGACCAAATGCAAGCTTCACTCACTACGTAGGTCCCCGCTCCGTGTTCATGGTGGAATAGTGCGGCGAATCATCTGGAGATAGTCACCGGTGGATATTCCCCGAATCTATGCCGCAAAAGGTTGTGGCGTGAATGAACTCAATGGCATCAATGCACAACTGCACCGTCTCTGGGGTGAACGCGAGGGCGAGCGTGCTGTCGGTGCACTTTAACATCACCCGGCTCCTGCAGAATAGTACTGGATGACTGCGGTCGGACGCCATCCCTCTCCCGTGTGGAAGGTGCTCAGAAGATCCCCCAATCCGACAGCTTGAACAATTGTCAATACGTCCCGCACAACGCCGTGCTGGTCAAGGAGCCTCTGTAGGGATGGCAAGAGTTGTACCTGCACCGGACTCGCAGTCGCGCGTTGACATACCGATCAAGCAGTACATAGAACGCCATCGAGTGGATGTATTTGTTGCGATGCCGCGACACTTCAGTGACACTTCCGTCAGGGTAATGCAGGGCATAGAGGTGGCGCTCAGAATATCCAGTGGGCTCGCTGATGCATCATACATCAACATCCGTCCGCTGAGTTGGATCTCGTTCGTGCGCCTATCCTTGCGCACGAATTTTCCGAGGTCTGGCATCGGAAGACTCACTCGGTACGAATTTGCGCTTGTGCGATTCCGAAGGAGCAAAGCGTGTCGATGCACCGCGCATAGGACTCTTGTCGTGCATGAGACTCATCAGTTGCGCCTTTCTTGTATCAATCGCTTGATTCAGAGCATCTCGGTCTTTCGTGGCCGACGTGATCTTGTCGTTCAACTCGGCCAATTGCTCTACCAGCTCGGACTTCTCGATCTGTAGCTCTTCTATCTCCGCTTCTGCCCGAGTCTGACGCAGCGCGTGGTCGGTGGCGGCTTTCTTCATCGCAGCATATTCATCGACTACGGTAGAGTTATCCTCTTTGCAACGGCACATGTGAAATCCAGTTGCGGCGGCATCGCGGCATGGACAAAGTGGGAGGTGTGTGGGAATCTCGTCCTCGAGGGGTACTCTCGATTGCGATTCCACCGGAGCCGGCCTTTCACGCAAAGGAATGGTCGAGGATGAATCTTCTTCTATGATGATTGTACTTACTGCTCCAGAATCGTCGGTATCCTGACACATACGTCTGATACGTTCCTCGAGAGAGTGGAACGTACCAGATCGGCGTAAGTGCGCCCATACGGCACTAGAGCGTCTGTCGATCTCGGACGGGGGAGGAGTAAGCCCAGAGAACACGCGATACATGTCTGCCTGCTCCACGCGCTCCTGCATGATATTGGATCGGTTCAGGAAGCAGGACATTGTTGCAATTACGAATCCAAGAGGTGAGATGTGTGCCTCGATGGGATTCAGATTCTCCGAATGGTACATCCTAGTGAGTAGCAGTGCGCCTGACCAATCATCGGAGGTCGTCGCGGACAACGCTTCTCCCATCGAAAGTCGAGGGCGCTCGACCGTTCGGTTTATCGAGCGGTTGTCTTTCCGTACAATTCGACGTTGTCTAGCATGTCTGACCGGCGCTCCGGCCCGCTCGCAGCCCCAGGCTTCAGGTTGAGTGAGCCTGATACGGTCGTTGGCCTTGAGATACGCGCCACGCCTGCCGAGAACAGATTCCTCTCTCTCTTCGAATTTGAAATCCAGCACACGCGCTCTGCTCACGAACTCGTCCAGATCGTCCTCGGTGACACTGAAGCCTGCTCGCGCGACCTCGCAAAGACGAACATGGCGAATGCAAGACAGGAGCAATTCGCACCATCTCGAATAGAACCCAGCCTCGACAGAGGTCAATTCGCGGTAGGCTGACTCGAGCGATTGCTTCCTGCTTCCGCCTCTGCGCAATCTGCCAAGCATCAATTTCTGACACATGGACAAGACCTTGACGTCCGCCAAAAACGTGCCGACGGTCACGATCTTCTCATGCCTGAAGAGGAACTCCAGCAATCGGTTTCCATCGTCGTCCGGTGCGCCCAACCCTTCTACCCACTGCTTTATGATCTCTTGATGTGCAAGCGAGTATTTGGGGGTCAGTCCGCCCAGCCGTTCCACTGCGTGCTTATCGATACGCCCAGCAACCAGGCTGATCGCTGACCAGATGTCATGGACTTTCTCCAAATAAGTGTTGAGTTGCTAGTTTGATCGTTAACTCAACAACGGCAGCGCACCCCGATCACGGACCATTCACCACTCACCTCATGGAATCTGCTCGGCAGAACGTGATTCAGCGCTCCCAGGGGAGCGCACTGCAGAAGTGCCTCCAGCCTCGCGTCTTGGGCGATTCCCCTGAATGCGGAGCCGAAAGCGCAGTCCTCTTTCAGCAATTGGCCATAGCGATTGCGTTGGCTGCGTAACAGTGGCTCCGTTATCAATTTGCGCTGATTCGCGTCAACGTTGACCTCCGCCGAATACAGGTCGCGGAGCACGTCCGCCGGAGCTGCCGCCGGCTGCCGCGTGATCTTCCTTGTCATGTACTCCACGACCGAACTGTCTAGAGCTATTTTGCGTGCGCTTAGCCTGCGATGTGGTGATGGACAGTAGAAACGGGACAGGGAAGGTACCTTCATCGTAGAGCGAGAATATCCACCATTGCATTCCCTCCTCCATGACCTCTTGACAAGCCCGAATGCGATGCTTCCCTTGGATGACGTTCACCCTATACTTCGACGTGCCGTGAGTCGCGTCTTCCACGATCGGCTGGATGTCCTGAGGACACTCACAGATGTCCGTGAATGTGCATGCCGCAGGGAGGCGTAGCCAGTCCGCTTTGCTGATTGTCGCGAGCACGTGGTTTTGAGGTATCCACTTGCTGCACAGCTTTTCTTTACCGAAGTCGTGCTTCAACGCGGCGAGCTTGTCATCATCGACCTTCCAATCATCTTGGTCGCTCAGCTGCAGCCAGCTCAGACTCATCGCCGCGTACGACAAGAAACCCTTGGCGATCACGGTCGCTTTCTCCTTTTCGTATTGTTCATAAGCAAGGTGTGCCATACGGAGATATAGATCGTCGCCGGATGGTTGCGGAAGATGGTGTTGAGTCGCCTACTCCGTCGATCCTTTGTCGAAATGCCCGACGTGCAAGTGGCAGAGCGGTCAAGGTCATCATTTCGGCGTGGTACGTCACAGTGTAGTGATGACAGGCACCTTGAAAGAGATGGGAGTCCGCATCACGTTATATATCAAGGCCCGTAATGTCAATCAAGCGCCAGCGGAATGCCCAGTCCGCCGGAACGCCAAATCGCATTTTCGTTCTTTCTCTCTCATAACCCCGTTGCCGTAACGCCTGCAGCTCCAAATTTTCCCCCATAATATCTCGTGTGTCTCGCGGCAATCATACTGCTGCCTGGACAACTTTCTTCCCGAGTTCGTGGTAACAAAGTGGATTCGAAAAACATGTCCGGTCTCGTCAGAATTTGGCAACGCCGACGCCGGAAGCCGTAGCACGCTCTGCTTGCACCTAAATCCTGTGTCTTCTATCATGAAATACGTCCGCGGTCATACCGCTAGACTGCACTGTTCATGTGTATAATCAGGTATCAATTTGCCCCCTCTGCAGGGGCCAATCATCTTCGTCGCTCAAGGATCTGCTGAGCCGCTGCTTTGGTCAGTCGTAGCAATGACGACATTCAGCCCGCGTACTCCTGCCTTTTCATGAGGTGCTACCATGTTCGGCTCAGTGCGCTTTGTCCACAGATTCATCATTCCATGAGGAGGACAACGTTAGACTTCTAGATCGATTTGAGAACACACGGTCATTTTCACGTTGTACTGATCAGGCTTCTTAGCTCAAGAATAACATACATTAGAGCAAATTCTGAGCAGTCCAAGACGGATTCATTATTAGTGAAAGTTATCTGAGGATCGCGGGTCATGCTTCAAGGCAGCAACAAGCGAGCTACATCCCTTCCTTCGTACTGTAGGCCAGATAGTCAGCTTGGCAGGTATTTGGGCGATCAATCTACTTGATCAGTAGAAACGCTGATCTGGAGCGCAGGTTGTGCACCGAGGCGAGCAATCGAGTCTGACTAGGGTAGGCATCGGGCATGGCGACTGCCACGGATCTTGAGCGCAATTTGGGAGTGCGGTAACAGAGAAGGTCCACGTCGTCGAAGGTGGAGATACTCGAAGACGCCTTTTGCAGACACCTTGCGCTCCACCCAACGTCAGTGAATACTCCAGAGGCGCATGCTAAGTGCAGAAGAGAGTACGTAATCCTGTCTATGAGTTTTGTGGCATTCGGTTGTCACGTCTCAAAGTTAAGGTTCAGTGGAGGCGAAAATGTATTTTGATGTTCCGGCGGGCTGGGCATTCCGCTGGCGCTTGATTGACATTACACCGCGATGGCTCCATGCTCCCGTCACGTCACGTACGAAGCACCTTGCGGGGACACGTGTGACTCACGTTCCCCTGGGCCAGCCCGGAGCCGCAGCAACGCCCGCGCTATCTCGAGACGGTTCACGGGCAAAGTAAGGCCGCGTAAGGTTCCCTCACCTCCGTCTATCTATCTATCTATCTATCTATCTATCTATATATCTATCCATCTATCTATCTATCCATCTATCTATCTATCCATCTATCTATCTATCCATCTATCCATCTATCTATCTATATCTATCTATTCGTCTGTCCGTCCATTTCTTCTCCCTCCACTTGCTCATGCCGACGACCGCTGTCCCGGATGCACGCGCGGACGTCTCGATCCGGAGAAACTTAGGGAGCTAGAGAGCGTGAGTAGAGGCGTGGGCGGCGGCCGGACCCCGTGTGACTTCCCCACCGTCTCTTCCTCATCTTGCAGTGCAACACTCGATGTGGTTTGGTGTGGGACAGAGCGGACGGGCGATCCGGATCGTCAGCGACGACGACACCTCCTACGGGGCCGAAACTGACCTGGGACGGCGCCGCGGGGCGATTCAGCAGAGGGAAGGGGCAGTCCGAGGGAGGAGTGGGGGTGGAAACGAGAGGGCGAAGGAATCTGCGGCTGTCGTGGGCCGCGTGGCGGGAAAGGAGACGGCAGCCCCGAGGGCGGGAAGAGGATGTGGTGGGGCATTCCAGGTGGGGTCCGCGTGGTCGATGAGTAGCGATGTGATGTCAACGCGGGGACGGCGGAGGGGAGGGAGGCGCGGAAGGTAGGGAGGATAAGCGATGAGGCGGGGCTCGGCCGTGGGGCCTCTGACCCCATTCGACCTCCCCCCTCAACCCCCTCCCTTTTCCTTCCTTCCCTCTTGTGCCCGCCCTCTCCCCTCTCTTCACCCCCACCCCTCTTCGAGCGGGGCTCCCTTTCGGGTGGGGCGACCGTGCTGGGGCCCGAGACTCGACGGACTCCCGGCCCCCACGGTCGTCGCCCTCCCCTTCCCCCGCAAGCCATGTTCCCCCTCTTCCCTCCCCCTCAGGCCCGCGCGCCGCGATGCCGTCCGCGTCGTGATGAGAACCCGGCAGGAAGCGGCGCGGTCGTCCAGGCGACGCGACGACCCGAATCCACGCCCGGAGCCCGTGTCCTCGGGGACCATGGTACGACCGAACGCTTGAACACCTCGCCGTCGAAGTCCCCGAACTCCGCTATCCCAGCCGTACCGCGGCGGGAGAGGTCTGCATGACTCACAAGAGCTGTCGCACGCGGACGGTTTCGGTGTCCGGTTTCGGGGCGGCCCCCGTTTAGGTGTGGGTCGGGTCGATCACTTTTCTCGGCTGGACTCGCGGACGGCGCATATGCATTCCATCAACGGTCCTAATCAACCGAGAAATACATTATATTTAAAAATCTTAGTTAAATAACTATTACAGCTAACCTAGCTCTAAGATTTATATAAGAGATAATAAAGGCACTAATAAAGATATATATATTCTAGACTTACTAATAAAAGTAAGAGTTTCTAACTAGAATCTATAGATAGCTAGATTCTAAGGAAGTTATGTTAGTCTAATATTCTAGCTATATTATTTTTTTATTCTATTAGATTATCTATAAAATTAATAAGCTAAAGCTTAGATTTATTAAATTTTACTTTTTCTAACTTTTAGTAATTTATTCTATTACTTAATTATGAAATAAATAAAGACATAATAAAACCTTATACTATATACTATTATATATATATAGAATAAGGCTATAAAGTTAATTTCCTTTATACTAATAGATTAGATAGTATAATAAGTCTCTCTTTAATTTATTAATTTAATATTTCTTATTCTAAACTAGCTTTACGTTGTAAGAATTCTAGACTATACATTAATATATTTATAATCTTAATATATCTATACGAGATTAAGCGTTAAATCTATTATATTAAGTATCTAATAATCTTAGAATATTAGTTCTTAAGTTTTATACTTCTAATTTTTTATTACTTTTTTAAACTTAAATATAAGATAGTATGAGACAAATTATAGCTATATAAATAGAACTTAGGGTAATGTATAGATAACACCTATTATTAGTATCTAATATAGAAAAAACTTACTTAGCTAGAAGCTTATTAGTAATAAAACATAAAGAAAATCTTAGTTTTTCTTTAATAAGCCTTCTATAAGCTTATCTAAATGTTTACTTTAAAAATTTAGAATCTATATGAATACAAGTTATAGAATCCTTTATAGATCTATCTTATCTTAGTATCAAAATAACGTGACAACCCTATAAATAGACTACCTCCATAAGTAGACCCACCCTGAAAATTTCAACGTGGCAAATTCGTGACTTATCTTCTTATTTATGCGATAATAACGAATTTTTAACGATTTTTTCGAAGTATACGCAAGCGGACATTCATGCAGCCTTTAGGGTTACCAAAACGGTAATCTTACCTCAATTCAGAACGCTACTGACGCGTTTAAGATTCTGAGGTCTACACTTCAAGACCGCATACACTAAGGTCAATCATAACGTCAATCTCAAGAATAGCGTGAGATCCTATCGCCTGCCGAAGAACAGTCACTATGCCGATGGATTATTCACCTCGCAAAGCTAGGAGCACCTGCAACACCTGCGTTCACCCCTAGATCTTGTTGATGAGATTATACAAGGCCGAAGCTCAACCTTCAACATCCAACAACAATTGGTATTACCGAGAC
Organism: Elsinoe fawcettii; assembly: GCA_007556565.1. Classification (NCBI taxonomy): domain Eukaryota; kingdom Fungi; phylum Ascomycota; class Dothideomycetes; order Myriangiales; family Elsinoaceae; genus Elsinoe; species Elsinoe fawcettii. The sequence continues at coordinate 92,754 of SWCR01000020.1, forward strand.
CTATTGGTAAGGGATGAGTCCAAAGGTTCCGATCCTGATATACATAGCGTCTGGTCTCGGCAACAAAGAAACGCGCGGTTCAAAAATGGCACCTATGAGGCTATTAAACCGTTTTTTGACGCCTTATTTGACCTGTTTGAAACATGGCAATACCAACCTCAAAACATCTATAACATGGAAGAAATAGGATATGCAGTTGAATCTACACAATCTACACGTGTTTCCGTAGGCAGCGGTCAGGTGAACAGTCAAAAACGCACCTGCAAACGCGAACCTGGCCGGTCAGAATGGATAACAGTTGTCGAATGTGTGTGCGCATCTAGAGACGCCCTACCCCTCCTCCTTATTTATAAGGGGGATGACTTGCGATCTAATTGGATTCCAGACTCGGCACCGCAGAATTGGCGATTCACAACGTCAAATAAAGGCTGGACCATTGTTTTTCCAGGCTATCATTGGCTTACTACTGTTTTCGACCCAGACAGATGACCAGGTGGCAAATAGGCTTCTTCTTATTCTAGACGGCCATAGCTCCCATGCAACAGCTCGGTTTGCGCTCTATTGCTTCGAACACAACATCGACCTTGTTATCTACCCGTCACATATATCACATTTGTTACAAACTCTCGATGTTAGTGTATTTTCACCAATCAAGACTGCCTGGCCATTTACCCCGTGTACGGTGGGCTGAATCTTATATGCGCGCGCGGGGTAGGGGTCTAACAGTTGGTAATATCAAGTCTGGATTTGCATACACTGGACTTTACCCATTTAGTCCAATAACAGTCCTGGCAAATCTACCACGTGAATCACGTGATTAGCCCTCTACGCCGCCACCTAATAGGAGTATTCTCGATTCTATGCTACTAGGCTCATCGCCGCCCTCTTGCACATGTCTACAAACGGCTAACCGGAACCTGAATAAAGCTATTACGTCGGTATCGATTATTCCACCTACAAAGCGCTATATCTCAAAATTGACATTCCGATTTAAACAGGCAATTGCTGAAAATTCACTACTCCGACGTGAAAATCAAGAGCAGCGATTAGCTCCAGAGACGCGTAAGAAACAGAAAAAAGGCAAACGCGTTGTTTCAGAAGGTAAATTTATCGCCGAGGCATTATCATCTAAAAACAATTGATTAAAAAACCAGCTAACCAACGTCAAATTACACCGATGTTAATAGAATCAGGAGCGGAGGACTTAGAGGAGTAGCATACTGATTCAGATGATGATCTAGTTTAAATAGGTCAAGAAATGACATGTTGTACTAAAACTGTTCAGATTTATGGCCGAAAGGTGGGGGTGGCCGAAAGGTGGGGTTGTCACGTTATATAAACGAGGTTGACTACAGATAGTCTCATTTATGTCGCTGTTGACATAGGCATCGACAACATCCATTTGGATTGCTCCCAGATCTTTGTCAGCAAGTAGAGCCATGAGGAATTTAAATACCTTGGCAGCTAGTGTAGCAGACCTCTGAGTAGGTCCTCCGCAGGGTTGAGCTGAAACCCTTGTATTGACTGTAATATTGTCAAATGGATTCTCATGATCTGGAAGACTGATATAAAGATGATGGAGGTGATGCTGGAGCATCGTCCTGTAGTATTGAATTGATGGTTGGGGTGACTTTCTGGACCTGAGTCGGGCTTGAACCTGGAGTGACTGACTACGATAATTATTTTGAGGCTGCATTTGATCCTTCTCAGCATCGTCCTGTGACTGCATTGGCTCCTGTGGTGGTGACACCCCTTCAGGTTGAGATAATTGTTGTGGATCTTCAACCTCCTGTGGGAGTCTTGGAAGATCTAGTATTCCAATTGGCTGTGGCTGACGTTCATCCTCGGGCTTGTAGAATGCTGTCTCATCGAATCTGACATCTCTGGTATCGATGACCTTCTTCTGTGAAGGAATCTAGACTTTGAAGATATTGGTGGATTTATACCCTAGGAGAGATCCAACGTGTGCCTTTTCAGCTAGCTTGTCACCTTTGAATGGAGTCTCGTCAAGACTGTATGCAGTGCATCCAACAGGCGTTCACGCTCGCGATCTATCGTTGGACAGTCTTCTAGACTGTAACAACCAGGCACGTCATCACCGCCACCCGATGGACTGGAAGATAACACACGTCGAGCTCAGTTCAGATCGCTTTTGAGATTTGACGAGCCATCTGAACCAAATCCTCGCTCGGACGGCCGCTCAGTTTGGAGCACTGCTGACCGGCCGCCTACTAAATTTGAGCCGGAGGCCTTCCAGCCAGCCACCCCAGCGACTTGTAAGAGAAGCAGATCTCAAGCCGCTAGCGTGGAAGCTCGTGAGGATGGAGAGACGACGCCTTCGAGTGCTGTCAAGAAGAGTCAGTCCACAGCGGTGATATACAAGGCGAAAAAGACTGCTGATGTTGGATCGTAGAAGCGGCCACTGCTTCGCAGTCTTTGGTCCGCAAACACAAGAAATGTAGATTCCTTCGCTGTTTATTAGAGTGTACCTCACTGACTAGTCTTTGATGGTTAACGATCTTATCGTGGCTCTCAGCTGAGGCTGCCTGGAGTGCATTGCCATACTCTCCGCCTTGAGCGTTGACATCAACACCATTGCCCAGCAGTAGCTCGACGATCTTGTCGTGGCCTTTAGCCGAGGCTGCCTGGAGTGCATTGCCATACTCTCCGCCTTGAGCGTTGACGTCAACACCATTGCCCAGCAGTAGCTCGACGATCTTGTCGTGGCCTTTAGCCGAGGCTGCCTGGAGTGCATTGCCATGGAATCCGCCTTGAGCGTTGACGTCGGCACCATTGCGTAGGAGTAGTTCAACAAGCTCGGCTTGCCCAGTGTTTGCTGACCACGACAGCAGCGTGGTACTGTCCTTACCAGTCCAGTTTTGCGGACCGGAGTAGAACGCTAGAAAGCGGAACAGTCGCTCTGGGGCTTGTGTACTGAGATAAGAAAATCCATTGTTGCATGCGAAAGGAAATTGGCGACCATTCGGATGCAGCTTCGAATCCTGTTCCAGTATTGCGTCAAACATCTCAGTATCGCCAGTAGCCATGGCAACAAATAGTGGATTGTGGTGTCGTCCAGCTGGGAGTCCAGCATTCCAGTCATCATTTGGTGCTAGACGGACCAAGTTGTCACAGCTCAGTTCCGCGAAGATATATAACAAGTTTGTCTCTTCAGGCAGTTGCCGAACTTTGTATCTCTCAATGATGTTTTTCTTTCGAACCCATGCACCAAGGTCAAAATGCGCCAGAAAGTGCTTCTGGTCAACATTATAGCTTTGTGCGAGGTCTGCGTGCATGAAGACGTGACGAGTCGCATAGTCCATGAACGGAAATTTCGACATGGCAGTCTCTCGTACTCTAGTTGCTCCTGACGACGACGATGCAGCAGATGAATCGCCACTAGATCGCAACTGCTCCGCGATATCAAACGTCAAGTACTTATGGCAGCACTGCTTCAGTTTGTCGTGGCTCAAGCCTGGCACATCTGCATCAAGCTTTAGTTGCGACCAGATTTGCTGCAAGCCGTGATCCTTCAGGAGAAAGTCTCGCGCCGATTCGTGAATGAACTGCGCGGTCCCCTTCTTCGACTTCGTAATTTCAACGAGGCCTTTAGAGGAGCTGACGATAAATCTTGCCATGTCCTCGAACGATACCTCCTCTGGATCCCACGGCGCGGGACTTTGATCAGGATATAGTTCCGTCACCATTGCAAAATAGAGTTCATCCCGCCGAAGTGGTCGGAAACTGTAGAGCACCCATTGTAGGGAAAGTAACATCGCATCCATGTCCTGACCATCACGAGTCAAGATATCCTTGAACAGCTCGCTCAAATTGTTCGGGATTTCTTTGAGCTTCTGGCGGACAGCCTGGATGTGTCCGCGATCATACGTTGTGTTCAGTATATCAACAACGAGAACGACCCACATGAAGATACCTGAAGACCGATCACGAATGTCGTTTTTAATTGAGGAGAGCTGCTTATTGTTCCCGAGCTTGAGCTTTCGAGACACGAAAAGATTGATGTCCTGAGTATGACCTGACTGCTCCTCAAGGACCAGCTCTGTACACTGTCTGACCGTGATGTGTGGATAATGTCGACTGAAGAATAGAACCCGGAAATCCCAGTTGTGATCCGCAGCTTCTTCTGCGAGATCTTCAAAGAATGAAATCATGTCCCGTATCTCCGCTTCTCCGCACTCGTCAAGTGCGTCGATGATCAGAACTAGCTGAGGCGGATGTAAGGTTTGTACGAGTTCCAACAAGAGCTGTTTGAGTATAGTTGTATTCATGTTGTCTCCTTCTCGAAATGGCCAGTGCTTCCAGGATGGAGCGCTCCGCCAGCAGCCGTCATTCTTGCATAGAGCTAGTAGCTGTAAGAGAAGTGATCGGTACAACCCAACGGTGCTCTTCTCGAGGGCAGTGCCCCTTGCGTTGAAAAAGAACGAGATGGTTGTCGCGTCTGGCAATGATGCTTTGACTTGACCAAGAATGAACTTTGCAAGTATAGACTTGCCGGAACCCGGCTTGCCCTTAATCCAGAAGAAGCTGTATCCATTGTGGTGATCATTGACATGGAGCCAATCTTTGTATCTAGCATCTTCAAGCAGCCATTTACATGTTCTCGAGAGACAAGTCCGAATATTTGTGAGACGATCCTCTATCTCTTCAAAGTGCAAGAATTCGAAGACATCCCCGATCTCTAGCATAGTATTCCCCGTCGTTTCTGATCCTGGACAGTAGGGCTCCATCCTTCTTCGCTTCGATGAGAGGTCTTCTCGATGCACTGGCATTTCCCGCTTGAGAAGGGTACGTTGCGGTGCTCCTTGGTGGTAGTGATGAATGTCACCGGTGCTTTGGGCGATCTGCAAGCCGCCGTAGTTCGCATCGAACTGGCTTTGGTTGGAAGTCGTCATCGTCTATAGGCATTGCCCTTGGGAATTTTGTGGAAAGACAAAACTTGTATGTCAGGAATGGAGGATACAGCTTCGGGCGGGGTAAATGAGCTGGAGGGCACACACCGTGGATTGATGTCAGGCGATGTGCACTGCCATACATGTGCAGAAATGCCGTCACAGAGCTAAGAAGCGACCTATCAATTCTGTCCCTGAGCCGCTGTGGCTTGCAAAGCTGAGAATCACATATATACATGGGGGATTCACGACCGCCCATCTATCAGATAACCGCTCCACCTCTTCATTTGCAAGTACAAACGAGAATATGCCGAGACTACTAAGCACGACTGCGGCGGTATCGCACCACGAAGTTGCGTCTTTACTCCGTACCATACGTCATCTACAGGGCAATATGATCGGGGCTAGTGACAGTAATCAAGCTCTGAACGAATGGAGCAAGGACCTCGAAAGTATTCGACAAACACTCGGGACGATCGAGCAGACCAATGCAGGCGAGTGGGACAACGTGGGCAGCGACGTTGTGGAAGGTGTGCAGACCGCTGTCGAGGGCTGTGGGAAGATATGCAGCAGAGCCAGGGATAACCTCCGAAGCTGGAACAACCACTCTCGGTCAGGCGGTGTGTCGCGAACAGACTTCAACGACATTGACTTCTTTGCGTCACAACCGCTAGAAGGAGTGCCGGAAGAGCTGCAGTGTGGCAAGCTTTCTCTGGATCATGCGCTCGATATACGAACGCTGTGAGTAGAGGCAAAGAGAGGCAATGTTCGAAAACCACGCTTACCATTACCGAGCAGATACATGTCCATCCGCAATCAGGGCTTGAGAGATGAGACGCGTAGATCTGTCACATCGCAAAGCACCGGCATATCTGCTCTGATCGGAAAGGCAGATACACATATCAAGCTGCTGAAGACGAGGCTTGGCCAGCTCGATTTAACACGAGACGGAGGAGAAGATGGAAGTAAGACACTAGATCGGAAAGGGGCTATTGCTGGTTTGAAGGAAAGACTTGATATACTCCAAAGTGATCGAGGTCTGATGGATAAGCTCCTCTCTCGATTACAAGGAGACACCATCGAGAAGGCAGCAAGAGAAGTTGGCTCCCCAATAAACAACATCTCGTTTGGTGCCAACAACAAGGGAATGCAGACCGGTGTGAGTCATGGCCCTATAACTTTCAACTCCGGTAAACATACGTAGCATGTTGCAGTACGACTGCTCAAATGTGCAGACACATAATAGTGCAGTGAATGATGATGGGTTCTCTTTCTTGCTCAAATTCATCGTCGTAGCAGTCGGCATCTGTCCAATGATGCCATCTAGTAGTCACAGCGGCTGAGCTGACCATAGAAGTTGGCAGGTCGCAGGGAACTCGTGCACTATCTCAAATCCCCCAGATGCTGCCTGACAGATGCAGCAGAGCAGAGCGGGAGCATCACACCTAATGAAAGCCTCCGAAAATTTCCCAGATCTAGGTCAATGACTATTCCATGTTATCGAACCCTCGTTAATACCTATTTGGAAACCTTTGTTGTTCTCTCCGAAAATATTGCTCGTCGTGGTACTTGCAGGTCGGGGAGGAGTATTCTGTTGCCGGTGTCTCTTGGCTTCCATGATCCTCAGTACAATCTCGTTAATCTTTTCGAGCACAGTGAAGTATTCGTCGCTCTTCCAGCCAAATTTGTTGAGCCCAGTGTGGTGCACGCTCAGACCAATATTGGTAGCTGCAGACAATGTTGCTGAAGATTCGGGAACGCACTACCAGTCATTAATAAGCTCTCCGCCTATCATATCGGCCGACTCACCATTTTCTGATACTTGAAGATCCAAAATCGGAATATCGTCGTCTTTCGTTGCTCGAAGAAGTTGACGACGGCGAGGTCGTTGCCCCCGAATTTCGCAAATGCAGAATTCATATCCAGAAGACCTGGAGAATCGTAGTCGATCTCCGCCAGCAGGGAAGGATTAGAGCCCAGCGGACGTAGCAGCTGGGCGAAACGTTTGCCAAGTTGAGTGAAGCTCGATCCGCGATGAGGTGTGCCCATAAAGATCATTCCCTTGATGCGCTCAGCAATATTCTGCCGGCTTTTGTCCATGTGTGACTGAATAAATGCCTGTGTCTGAGTGAGCCACATCCACAGCGCGGATTGGACCATAGGTCTTGTCGCATACCTCTTTCGCCACTAAGCCTCCATAGCTATATCCTACAAGGACCAGGTCTCTTTGCCGCCCCTACCGGCACGTCAAGGACTACACGGTAGGAACAGTCTTCTCATGCTTACGTTCGACCGTTGTATAGTTGTCTTGATCTTTTCAAGCAAGTTGCTCGCCAATCTCTTCAGTCGAGTATCAATTGCATCTCTTTGCCAGTAGGACTCAAAGTTGTAAAAGTACAGGCGGGTGCTCCGACGCACATCTGGATGGAGGTCATGCGGTAGGAAGTCGCTCACCCAATTGACGAACGGTCTCTCTTCCTCTGCTTTCGGGGTAGTCGACGCTGCATCTGCATCTCGTCGTTCTGCTCGCCATGTCGTATCGGGATTAGAACCTAGACCGTGCACAAAGATGATACTTGTAGCGTCAGTCAAGAGCGCTGAGCGGCACTGTTTCATCATACTCGACTCCGGACGAGTCCGGCGCGACTTCGGTGACTTCTACGGGAATTAGGCCAAATCTTGATTTGGGCGCCCATCGTTCTTGCAATCTCGTCGGTACCCATCTGCTGAGCTGATCGTAGAGGATGAGGCCCAGTACAAGAAGGACAACCAGGTTGCTCCAAGCGCTCAGTTCCATCAATGATTATAATATCGCATTCGTGCAGTGATCCTTGCGTGAGGAGATGCGGCGAGATTTCATAATACAGACCAGTGGCTGCAATATCGAGGGAGGATCTTATAGTTCAAGGATACCATATGCCTTGTATGCAAGGCCATACCAGCCAACAGTGCGACCGGCAAGAATTGTCTGACGTCATTCGTTTGACCAGCGATACGACGGTGCATGAGGCCGAGCTCAGCAACGGGTGGCTTTGCGAGTATGGTGGTGTCACATTGGAGTAGAATTGAAAGAGTGTGGTAAAGATCGACGGCCGTCAAGGATGGTGGGGTAATGATCATGCGCAATAACAGTAGTCGAAAACGATTGGACAACAAAAGCAGCATAGCCATTTGCCTTGATTTAGTGTCTCGGTCTCTACCATTTCCCCATTCCACTCCACAGCCAGTCGTGATATCGTCACACAGTGAACGTCAACAATTATCCTTTCCCATCTGAAATCAATGCATAACGTGCTAGCATATTGTCGGGAAATGTTACAGAGTTGTCATGGCGACAAAGCTCGACGTACCATTCTCAGCAGATCTCGCCTTGGACCGCCAGCGTCTAGCCACGAGTGACCCAGTCCGACACGCACCTTGCTCTGGGACACCAAATGCAGACGCCACACAACAGCCAGAACGCATAGATTTCGTCCCAGGTGAACCAACAGTTGACTTGGACACCTCTGAGGTCAGCCAGTATTTATCTCGGCTGCTGGACAACCCTGTCATAGACGAACTATACGAGAGAGTCTGGTTGATAGGTAAGAAGCGCAGCCACAACATCGATGCCTTGCATGTCCAGCTTAGGAAAGGTCGTGCTGTTGTACCAGCAGAAGAGGCAAGGCTACACCTCATATGGTCGCACGACAGGATCTTCGTGAAGCCGGTGCCAATCTGTTTGCTCAATTGGGAGTTCTGGGATCGATATCTTTGCTCGCCGCACAAGGGCGACAGCTGCGACCCCTTCAATTCTGGTTGTGGACGCAGCTCCGATCGCAGCTCAGCCTTGGGCTTCCTTCGGACATACGCTTTGCTCGTTCGACACGACCTCGATCTGAAACTTGCACAGGAATTGCATCTGATCCCAAAGGAAATAGACTGGATCGCCTGGTCACTTTTCATCAAGGTGTCCCGCGATGTCGGAGACGACGTCGTTGCCAAACGCTATCGCTTTGGGCAGCTGCGACTTGGGCGATTGAATTGGCTCGTTCGATTGTGCCGCCCCAACAGTGCGGTGACATGGTGGTTGTACGAATGTCCGTATTGGTGTATCGGGGATTATCTCAAAGTGATCGCGGTGCCACTGCTCTTCATATTTGCGAGTGTGACGCTCGCTCTATCGTCGATGCAAGTCGCCCTCTCTGTACCTCCGGATGCGTTGTGGGCAGATTCATCTGATGTCTTGGCTGCACGTTCCATAGAGAGGACTTTCTGGAGATTTGCGATGGGCTTCATATGGGCATCTGTGCTTCTTTGGGCCTTGCTCGTTGGTATTCCTGCGGCAGTCGTGGTTTGGCAATTGCAATGGGGTTTCAGGCATCGAAATGTTAAATGGGATGCAGCAGATGATTGAGCGTAGATGTATGGCATGGTCTATACATCACTCAAGATACAGAGACATGCTGAACAAAACCGCTGTACCCTACGCGGTAATCTATGCCTCAAGAGCGACTCAGACTCCATGCTACATATTTGATTCCTATTTCTCACCTTGCTCCATGTTGTCAAGAGAAAGGCGTCTCACAACGTGCGCTTGCAAATAGGTCTTGACTGCGTGAGACAGAGTAGACAATATATCGCTCGAGTACATCTGTTTGCACAATGATATGGAAGCCGAGTCTTGAACTCAATTATGCATGGGGTCTTGTCATCACGGCGGCAATGCAGCAGGGCTGATTGGTCGTTCTCAGCCCCACAGCTCGCCCTGCAGCGCATTGCCTGAATTTCCATCCCCAAGCACCATCAGCTAAGACGTCGATCTTCTCGCTCGGATGTTGACCTGTTCAGCTATGAGCTCCCAGCGTCTTTTCTGGCACCAAACCAATTACCAGAGATGATATTGTACCATGACGTCCAACAATCATAACCAATGCGGCGAGAACAACGCTGGTCTTTAAGTCGCGCAGAGTTAATGGGGGAATTCAGTTTCATCATCACTACGCAAAGGATGAGCATTCATCCCGGCCATGTGATAAAACAGAAAGGCTGATTGTAAGATCGCTCGCTTCCCCGCAAATCTTTTCTCACAGTGCCCTTCTCACAAGACCCAGACTTTGTGGATCGACCCGAACTTCAACGGCTGCAAGAGAAGCTCTCTTCTGAGGGAGGCAGAGCCGTCCTTGTCGGAATAGGTGGTGTTGGGTATGCCGGGGTGCAAAGCAAATTGGGAAGATGACTGAGACAGCAGCAGAAAATCGCAGCTAGCCATCGAATACTGTTATCGTCGTCGCAAGACCGCGCAAGAAACATGGATTTTGTGGATACACGCAAGCAGTGCGGCACGTTTCGATGCGGATATGCTTCAGCTAGGGCGCATCATTCGCAAGCTCAAGGCAGACGACTCGACGTCGACTGTCCCCTTACACAGAGTCTGGCTTTGACCTTGATGGCCTCTCCTTTGTCATTGGTCTTGTATTTGAATACCCATGTGAGAGGTACACATTTGATAGTGGCTGTGATTGCAGCTACAACCTCCCAGGTGTTCTTCGACTTGAGGGTGAGCAATTCAACCTTCATGGCTTCTTGAAATTGCTCCTTGTAGGGATGACACTCGAGTTCCTGAATGTTTTGTGGCTCAGGGGGGATATCATCCTTGAGAGGATATGCTGGTTGGATAGGCCTTGTTAGTTTGTATGCAGCAAAGGCTTTATGATAACCTGGCATGTCTTGTAGATGACTGAGTGTGGCCACATAGGCCTGCCTTCTTGGCTTCCCAGCCCTTCTTGTAGTAAGGATGTGCTCTGGAAGGAGATCTGTTGACCGAGACTGTGTAGGCTCAGTTGATTGAGGTAGTTGCTCAACTAAGGGTTGAACTATCTCAGGCTGTGACCTATGAGTAGGTTCCCTAGGTGGTTGAGTTGGAACCCTTGTATTGACAGTGATATTGTCAAACTGATCTTGATGACTTGGATGCTCTGTGGTGGAGAGACGACGGGCAGAGAGTGGTAGACAGTGACCTTCAAAGCAGCAACCCTTGTAGGTAACTTATCGTGTCAAGCAAAGACGCAATATTGTTACCAGACACTGCCGCGGTCGTGGATAGTGATCTCGACATATCTTCACTTGCCGTCTCAGGCAATCTGTGGGTATGATAATCAATCGATGGGTCGTAGCGTATTGCCCGAGTGTGGTTGGTATGTGCAAGGACACAAGTCAAAACTCTCGCTTTCAGCCTCGCTGTATTCGCGGTGTCGTTCCATGCAAAGGCTCAGCACTCCAAGCCACGGCGGTACGGCGACAGTATTGATTGGTCGCTTCTCAGCTCCACTGCTGACCTCTCGCACATGCCTTCAGTGACTGGGTCTATGCGCAACGCCTGAAATTCAGCTTTCAGCATATGTCGCCCCGGTGATGTAATTTGCCTGGAAGATGTATTTGACGTTCCTGACGCACTCAAGTCTTGTCTTCCCGACATACTGCCCTTCAACAACAGACATGCGTGATGAATGACCGTCGTCATATCAAATACGGCAACAGCAACAGCGGCGCTCAGGTTGCGTACAACAATGGTATCATTAACTATAACTACCAGACGAGTGAGTTCAGGATGAGCCATCGGGACGAAGGACGTGACACTGATTATCCAGCACGACAAGATCACTCGCTTCCCCGCAAACCTTGTTTCACTGTCCCTTTCTCTCAAGACCCACACTATGTCGATCGACCCGAATTTCAGCACTTGAAGGAGAAGCTTTCCTCTCCCGGAAGCAGAGCCGTCCTTACCGGAATAGGCGGTGTTGGGTATGCCTGTGTGCAAAGCAATATCGGAACAAGACTGAGACAAGAGCAGGAAGTCGCAGCTGGCCATCGAATACTGCTATCGTCGTCGAGCGGCCGCGCAAGAAACATGGACCTTTTGGATACACGCAAGCAGCGCGGGGCGTTTCGACGCGGATGTCCGTCGGCTAGCACATGACATTGGCATACTGAATGAAGGCGATATCACGTCGGATGCATTCGCTCTACTTCACAGATGGCTGTGCGATGCAGGCAATGGGCCATGGCTACTTGTGCTGGACAACGCCGATAGGGCAGATTTCCTGCTCGAGGCCCCGGACACTGGAGGGCAAGTCTTACAAGTAAGGGAAGAGCAAGGTCGAGGGCCAGGTCGACAGCTTTCCAATACCTATCTCGTAGATGGAGTAGTACGACGGCCGCGGCTGTCCTACCTGCCATTCTGCGCTCACGGCTCCGTGCTCGTCACTTCACGGAGCAAGGAGGTGGGTCTGCAGATGGTGGATGAGGACAATATCATTCCCATCTATCCAATGACGCCCGAGATGGCTTGTACCCTGCTCGAGAGAAGGCTACCTCGGCAAAGTGACCCCGCTGCAGCACAGGAACTGGTGGGTATCCTGGAATATATGCCTCTGGCAATATCGCAAGCAGCATCATACATCGCCAAACGAGGTTCAAGGTGCCCCATTGCACGTTACCTAGCGAAGCTCAAGAAGAGCGAGAAGTCGGGCTTGAGTCTGCTTCAGAGGGCGTCGACGGAAGTGCGGAGAGATTATCGGGCAAGCAACTCTATCCTCCTCACTTGTCACATATCATTTGAGCATATACGTGACATACGCAGGTCTGCTGCCGACCTCCTCTCGCGGCTGAGCTTTTATGATCACCAAAGTATTCCAGACATGCTGGTGTCATCAGCAATGTCAGGACCACGGCCGACTGCACGACCAGCGGTAGTCGAAGGACGTACAGCGGCAGACATTACATCCGATGACACGGATCGTGACGGTGACAGTACTGCTGACTCGGCTGCCAGCGAATCAGCTTGCGATAGTCAACCAAAGGCTGAAGTGACGGATGACATCGATAGTGATGATGAGGGTGAGGAGGATCTCACTATGCTTCAGAATTACCATCTTATCGATGCATCACCTCTGGACAGATCGATACGCATGCATCGGCTAGTCCAATTTGCACTGAAACTCTGGCTAGAGCAGCAAGGAACGAAAGAGCATTGGCAAGGTCAAAGCATGATGGCGTTAGATGAGGTTATGCCGTATGGCGAACATGAGTATTGGCAAGAGTGTAATCTGCTGTATCCACATGCAAAGCTCCTGCTGAGGCAAGAGATCGCCGAGAAAGACAGAAGTTTGCGCCAGGCGTCAGTGCTCCACAAAGCAGGGTGGTATGCTTGGCGGCAAGGACTGCTGGTAGAGGCAGAGGCACTATACTGTCAGTCGGCGCGAAAGAGGAAGAGAATTCTTGGACCAGACAGCGAAGCAACTCTCAGCAGTCGATATCTAGTTGCATCTGTGCAGCGAGACCAAGGAAGGTACGAGGCGGCAGAAGCGATAGCAAGAGATGTGGTACAGAGATACGAGAAGGTGCTTGGCGCAGAGCATCCCAACACGCTGACAAGCATCGACAACCTGGCATCAGTGCTGCAACATCAGGGAAGGTACGAGGAAGCAGAGGTGATAGGCAGAGATGTAGTACAGAGATATGAGAAGGTCCATTTTGGCGCGGGGCATCCCAACACGCTGGCAAGCATCCACAATCTGGCATCAGTGCTGCGAGATCAGGGAAGGTACGAGGAGGCAGAGGCAACGGCCAGAGATGTGGTAGAGAGGAGTAAGAAGGTGCTTGGCAGGGAGCATCCCAACACGCTGACAAGCATCCTAAACCTAGCATCAGTGCTACGGGATCGGGGAAGGTACGAGGAAGCAGTTGTGATAGGCAGAGACTTGGTAGAGAGATACGAGAAAGCGCTTAGCAGGGAGCATCCCTCGACACTGGCAAGCATCCACAATCTGGCATTAGCGCTGCGATATCAGGGAAGGTACGAGGAGGCAGAGAGGATGGGCAGAGATGTAGTAGAGAGGCAAGAGAAGGTGCTTGGCAGGGAGCATCCCGACACGCTAGCAAGCATCAACAACCTGGGATTAGTGCTGCGGGATCAAGGAAAGTACGAGGAGGCTGAGACGATAGGCAGAGATGTCGTGGAGAGGAGTGAGAGGGTGCTTGGCAGGGAGCATCCCGGCACGCTAGCAAGCATCAACAACTTGGGATCAGTGCTGCAACGTCAGGGAAGGTACGTGGAGGCAGAGACGATAGGCAGAGATATATTAGAGAGGAAAGAGAAGGTGCTTGGCAGGGAGCATCCCTCGACGCTGATAAGCATCCACAACCTTGCATTAGTGCTACGGTATCAGGGAAGGTACGAGGAAGCAGAGTCAATAGGCAGAGATGTTATGAAGACGCGACATGCAGAGGGTAGCGGAGCGCGACCTTCGAAGCGGCAGAAACGATGAGGAAGAGAGCATCAACTCGAGCAAAATACTAAAGACCTATGACAGAATCACTTTACCTAGACGCAGTAAGACTGGTGCGTGCTGGAAGTAGTCGATGCACCTTCGCCATGTATGCAGTTAAGCGTTATTCTGCGTTATCAGATCTGAGGTCGGTACGATGGTCGAGAACACAGTCGTGTGCGCAAGGTTCTGAAAGGGGTACCGTACTGACATTCGGCTAATCAAACGCCCGCAGCTGGAGTGCTATAGGCACGCCTCAGCATCAGCCGGTCGGAAAATGGCACATCCCTCATGGCTGCTACAAGTGGGGAATAGCATCCTGACACTAGGTAACATCGATCTTGCAACGAGCCGGACGACTTCACTCTACAGCTGCGCTGACACGCACTCGTGACTCCCTCGCACTTACTCTTCGCCTGATTAGGAAGGATGGAGATGGATGCAGGAAAGCCGGCGTTGCGAAAAAGACAGACAACAAGGCAGCACCAGAATTATGGAAGGGATGTGAAGTGGATGATGGCAAGAATAGATGATGATTCAATCCATATTCGAGTGTGAAGGATACGAAATGCACTGGCGAAGAGTGTCTCATGGTGCAGTGGTGCGTTCCCCTACTCAGGGATGGACGTTACAGAAGCAACGCACGCAACAGAGAGCGATACGTCAACTCTGGCCACGGATCTCACTCAATGAGTAAGGGTGACACTGTTTAGAAGGGCCATTTGATATCTATCTGGTTTGCTAGGCACCTGTACCTTTTCCACGTGTTTCGGGACAGCGGGCGGACGGACCTTAGCTACGATTTGGCTGTGCTACCCAATCTCGCTGGCACCTTCCTTTGATCGACGCAGTTCATCCTTCATCGAAAGTATTTGTTGCTTCTGCAGCTCCATTTGCAGCTCTGTCTGACGTTTTTGCTGCTCCATCTGCTGCTCCATCTGCTGCTTTTGCTGTTGCATCTGCTGCTTCATCTGCTGCTTTTGCTGTTCCATCTGCTGCTTTTGCTGCTCCATCTGTTGTACGAGTTTCCTGACCTGCTCGCTTTCAATGGTGCTAGCTGGCGTCCCGGGCACTGTGAATCCTGCAACTTCCGATGCTGGTATTTCCTGACTGTCTCCTTCCCTGATGCCCAGCTCTGACGTCGAGAATGACAGTCCGGTCGTCAGAGCTGCAGGCAAACATGATGCCGCAGCCTTGATCCTGTGCAGGTGTTCAGGGACAAAGTGATCGTACACATTCCTCGTGAAGCTGTACACTCGATCTTTATCCGCACCGTCGGCAGCACTTAAGCTGACGAGGGTCAGTGGGTACCGATAGAAATCCAACTCGTCTCCAGCAGGTTCCCGAAGCACACAATAGTGACCGTAGACCTGGGCGCGATCATTATCATGAGAGACCGAAAAGACGAGGATCTGACCATAGAGATCTGTGACACGAGCTGGATCCTGTGTTCCGAAGGCAGCTTTGTACAGTTCGACAATAGCACGGACGGCAATACTCGCGCTGTGAATATTTTGGCGATCCGCCTGATTGAGGCCTGTCTCTCCTGTCTTGACCTCGCACATCAGAAATGGAAAAGACATCTCGGGGGTGAAGAAGACAGGTCTTTGAGGAGACGCGTATGCGCGCAAAGCAGCTAGCTCCGACTGGGTGTATGCGCAGGGAAGCAGGCCTGCACAGTAATCCGGTTTTGGACGTGTACTGCCCATCGTGGCGCAACGCGTCCAATCCGCATCCACGGCGTCCCCGATGTAATCCTGGTTCATTTCGCCGCAGAGGTAAAGATTCTCGGCTGAAGGGACAACCCATGGCATGACGTCTCTGCGTAAGCGAGCTTCGTTTGATGCAGCCACTCTCTCAAGTAAAGTCATGAATCGATTCGGAGGAACCATGGTGTATGAGCCGATGTCCCTCGACTCACGCAAGTAACGTCCACACATGTCCTTGCTTGATTTCAGAAGACGTGTCGATGTCTTCATGAAAATGCCATTCTCGGCCAATCGCTGCAGCCTATCTGAACGATGTGGAGACTCGCTCTTGCGCTTGGTTGTGCTTGCCAGTCCACTCATGTTTGAGGGTATCTGTCCAAGCGAAGCCGGTGGCCAGCGATCGTGAAGAATCCAGTGAAGAATTGGGTGGTCGAGTAAATTGTCTGATAGGATGGTATTCACGGGCTCTTGCTTCCTTCTCTTGACGGCGGGTTCGTATTCGCTTGAAGGGACTCTCCGCTTCTCCTTCTTCAATGGAGATGTAGCTCTCCGGCCTCTCGTCACGGATCCAGAAGGTGACGGCAGATGATTTTGACTAGGATGGACAGTTAGTCGTCACCCAGCAATCGCGCGCTTAATGAAACTTACATTTGATCGTCCTGCGACTCCATAAGGCGAACTACATGATGGCGGTTAGCTACATTGAAGTATGTCACATATTGATACTCACCTCCAGTAGCTGCTCTCGCAACCTTGCGCAGCATAATCGTGTCAAGGAGTTGTTCTGTAAAAAAGGTGTTCGGGGGACTTGGCAAGGTCTCTGTACCACTGTCATGCTTGGCGCTTACTCCACCCAATGACGGGGCATATAGTGTTGACCTCGGCTGAGCTCACCTATACCAGGACCCGAGACTTCAAGTCTCCCTGTTCCTCTACAACCTCAACTCATGATGGAATGAAACCATATTTTGCTAATTCTCTACTAACGAGCTATTCTTCTGATTCATTTAGTTCATTTGATGTATTTGCGCGTATATAAGCCTGTAGCACATCCTCAATTTTGAGGATCAAGGCAGTAACAAATCTTGTTCTCCACCCACTAAAGTCGACAGTTATGAGACCGGTATTGAGGCCCATGCAGTACACCTCTATTCCGTTGCTTCATTTCTGTGTTGATCAATTCATTCTCTATCATTTCGTTTTCCAAGTATCTTAATCCGTCAAGTACTGCCTTCACTACCACACGAGGATTAAGGTGTCAACCACTTTTTCACCCCGCAAACCACTCAATTTGTTCCTAGCGCCAACATTACTCATCCATTAGTACCATGAACTCGTCACTCTCGTCCATCCGTACTTCGAACCTGTGTAGGTCTACTAGTTCCTTGACCACACCACGATACGTGTTGCGTAGCGATAAGCGACTTGAGACATTGTTCGGAGAGATCCCACGGCCGGGTTGCTGGGTGCAGAATCTCGTGTAAAATGTCACTTCTGTCCAGTCGCGGATCTCAAAAAAACGATCATCCTTGGGCAGGCCAGGGATCTCGCCTCGGTGATCGTAGGGGCCCACGACGACGCGTATATTCGGGCGATTGTCTGCTCCATTCCGCATCTGCCCGTTGTCGTCGAGGCGGAGCTGCGCAAAGACGTAGCGGGCAGCCGATAGGACGGCAGGGGTGGTCAAGTCGAACCCTTGGTTAGCTGAGATGAAAGAAGCTACAGAGGAGTTCTGGACGCCGACGTTGATGGCTCGTATGGGGGCAAGATCGTTATGTCCTGGATGGTGGGGAATTGCTGATCTGGTGCGAATGTGATCTGTCAAGCTCGTATCTTCATCGTACAATAGCCAATCCGGCGTGGAGCGGCGAAATTGTGGTTGGGGTGATCTTTACTCGTCGGCGCGAGAAGATTGATTTGACCTGGCAGCCGAGCACCAGAGGTGCGGCGAGGGGTTGGTGTTCTGGTAGACATGGAGGTCAGGTCTAGGGCACGAGATTAGCGGATGCAGGTTCAGCAACAGCGTCCGTGATATTGGTGAGCCGAACCTGTAGTAAGTGTAGATTTCAGTTGTGGTACGTTGAGAAGAAGTAGGATGAGTGAGGTGGCGGACGTATCATCTGCTAATAGGAGAGGTCCGTGTTCTTTGTCCAGAAGACTGTCCTTTGTCTCTTAGCTGGTAACCTTTATACCATATCGATAAGACATACTTCTTTGTTCTTGCTTTACGTCAGCAGAGCAGGCAGTGATGGGGGAGTCAAAAGTAAGAGGTAGGGGCGGACTGTTCGAGTTCAGATCGTGAGGAAATATATGTATATTCTTCCTCGTAGTTACCCAGAATTGTGAATTGAATCATCGCATGCGAGAGTACAGCAATTTTCACATGCAAAAGATATCTAGATCATCACACGCAAGACCCTAGAAATCTAGATCATCACATGCGAGACCACAGCAATCCAGGTATCCGTTACAAGACTACAGCAATCCGAATTCCACATGCGAAGCCACAACAATTCACATTACGCTAGGGGCTTGCGAAACCACAAGCTAGCTGATCCTTCTTCCTGGCACCCGTGAGTAGAAGTTACTCCGATTAACCCACATATTAGGCCGGTTACTCTGCTCGCTAATGACGCGGAGATAGCTTAGGCTGATAGTGTGCTGGTACGTTTGACTCTGGCGGCGAAAGGGCAGCTGATTCAGGCTCCAGCAAGGCCATCGTGCGCCGAAGGGACTTAGAGCGGAAGAGGACGCTCGAAATGTCGACAGGGCGGTAGTAGAAACGACAAGCGAGCAGCGTATTGCTCAGTTCGAGGATAGAGAACAAGCGCACAACAGCGAAGCATAGGACAAGCGCATAATGAGGAAGTAGAGACGAGATGCTACGGAACATACATAGAGTAGTGTGACACATTACGCCCCGGAGGCGCTTCGTTAGCTAGAGTACGAGGATGCAGAGCAGATAAATCGAGATGTGGTGGCGAGGAGCGAGGAGGTGCTTGAAAACGAGCATCCTGACACGCTAAAGAGTGTCTGGTGTCCAGCAGATCTGATGCAGCACGAGTCACGATATGGCGAGTCAAGAGGGCTATATCTACGCTGTCTCTCCGGTTTTGCCACTGTGTCGGGCGAGGGGAACCCCAATCTCCTTGCTTGTCGAGATCAGTACTCACAGCTGCAGACAGATGTACTGCAGCAGTAGTATCTACTTGATAACGAAATCAATTGTCAAGGTCTCATGCACCATGTCGACGGCGATATCGTCCTCTGCAGGACAGAGACGACGTTGGCTAATGTGATAGCAGCCTCGAGCTGTTCATCAATAACTGATGAATGCACGAATATGCTTTGCCCACGTCGTGTATACCTAGCTCCCACATTTCGCGCCCTGCAAAGCGTTCTCCGTCAAGGAGAAACGCAGTCGGCAACTGCTGCAGCAAAGTCGTGGTCTCCACAATATTCTCCGAGCCCCGATTGATCAAAGAACACCCTCCTGAGGAACCAGATAGAGTAGCAGACCGCAATGTGGCGAGCCTTCCTCGCCTCTCCAACCCATTCTCCACTACGATGCGCCCATCTGCTTTACTCCAGACGAGCGCGGTCTCAAAGGCATAATGAAGGAAGGAGCAAGAGTGGAGAATGCTGCGGCGGAGATGATCATCTGAGCCTTTCGATCGGTCTGTGAAATTGCCCCGAGGGAAGAGGCGGACATGGAAGCTGCATCCCACATACTCGCCCGAAAAGTAGCTACCTTCGCTGTCTCGACCATGTCAGTGCCACAGGACAACCCAATTTGTGCGATAGTGCGATGCATACTGCAAAAGTTGGTGAGACGGAAGACAGCATGTGCAGGTATGCTATGCAGCAATGGACCTGGACTTTGAACAAACGGAAGACGGAGAGGTGTATGTCGCACCAATAGCGAGAGAGGGGCAACAGCAGCTTCAGCAGATCGTCCAGGCCCGAGGGACGGACATATTCACAGACGGCCGCGAAAGGCAGGCTCTGCGGCGGTCTGCCATCGTTCGGATCCTCAACAGACGTGAACGTATTCTGGTCCGAGAGACGATCGGGTGGTGCTCAACGTGTACGGCCTTTTCAGCCGAGGCGCAAGCCAAAATACTCGCTCTCGAGGCGTCGACGGCGGGCATGGGCAACTACACGACATCAGGGGCTTGAATATTGTCGGACAATTAGACATGTTCTGAGAGCGATACAAGCGCAGAAGGTGATGGCAAGAAACCCTGCGGCCCTTCAGAACCTGTTCGCTACACTCCGTGGAGCAAGATGCCGCGGCCTTCGAGTGAGAGTATGGTGGGCGCCAGCTCATGCTGGTATAAGTGGGAACGATGGAGCTTATAAGGCGAAGAGACAGGTAACGAAAGCGAAAAAAAGACCGTCTAGCAAGAAACGTGCGACTCCGAGAAGTAGTGGCCGTGACAGAAATCGTCATCGGGGACGTGCAAAAGCGCCTCGCTGTAGGAGCGCCTCAGTGCGGCCTCTACGCTTTCCGTATCGACAAAGCTTTACCGGGTCGACATAGAATAATACTGTATAAGGACCTTACACGCCAGGACGTCAGTGTTCTGACGCAGACGAGGACCAACCACTCTCGCGAGCGAGGATTGGTGTACAAGGGGATCAAGGATGCCAATGTGGCGAGGCAGCCAAGACAGTTAAGCATGTAATACTGACGTGTCCACAATGGATCACAAATCGTCAGACACTTGGGGAAGAAGCAGGCACGAGACGGAGAGACATGTGCCTCCTGCTCGGCGCTTGACCTAACCAGACCGTCACTGGGACGAATCAGATTGTAGACGGTCCAAAAGATAAGTGAAAGCCACCGGTGTCGACGGTGAGAGCGAGTATCCGATTCCTCAGATCGACGGGCAGAATACAAGCCCGAGTCGAAGGACAGCAGCCAGACAGAGAAGCCCTTGTTTCTCTAGTTTGCTGACACAATCCTCAACAAAGCTGTCATCCTAGGGACTGCCTAATGGCAAGTACTAGGATGGCTGAGTAGAGGCAGAGGGGTGAATGAGAGGCCGATGCAATGGAGAGCTCATACAATGTAGGTCGTGGATAGCTTATCAAAATCAATCAGTCAATCAATCCATCGATCAATCAATCGATCAACCAATCAATCTAATGGGTAGGCTGGAAGGGAGATTTCTTGTCCTGCTCAAGTTCTATCGTATGCTCCGCGCCTGGTGATCGCAGGAGCCACGCAATATCCTTATAGTCAAAGACGTCGAAATACTCAGCAAACTCACGGGGAAGCGAATCATCTTGGGCCGCGTCAGGGTCCCCCTTGTTAGGGGTGGCGACAATCGCAAAGACTCGAGGCTCATTCTCGAGATTCCTATGGAAACCTTCCGGCTCTCGCACTTGCATCGCATACATTTCACGACCAGATCGCCACTGATCCGTCGCGCTCTCCGTGATCAGCCGCTAGGCCCGCCGCCATGGTCGCCCGAGGACCTTAGGCGGGCCGACTACGAGTTCTCTACATAGGATGTGCCGACTGTCTTGCTCAATTCTCCACAGGAGTCTATCAGGCGCACGTGAAGCCTATACACTCTGTAGTCGTGTCCTGTTACACCTGAGAACGACCTGGTCGTTGGGTACCGAGCTCGCTTTGTACGGGGAAGGTCATGCCGAAGGGCGAAGGATGGAGAAATGAGATGCACATCCGCCCTATTGTCCAGCAAGAACGTAGTGTTTTCTCCACCCGCAGGCGCAACGCATCGCGCCTGGGCAAGGGATCGAGGGATGGGATGCGAAAGGTTCAGGTGACTGGCTCGACTGAGACTCTTGGCCGAGCCCGTCTCGGACGGGCAGGGTTTTGAAGGGCGTTGGCAGCAGTACGGTGAGCCCTCCTGGTACGTCAAGAGCTTGGATGATATCTCTACCGGTGTCGGTCACAGTCTGCATGGACGCCGTCGCCGCCCTGTCTAGTGGTAGCTGAGGGGGTGTGAATTGCTGTGTCCGGTTCGGCCTGGATGGTTGACGGGGGCTGGTCCCCCCTTCTGGCCCCGTTTCACATTAGCCAGCACTTCGGGTGGCGGTAGATAATGATGTACCAGTCTGCGATGGTCGAGGGAAGCTTATAGGAAGGCCTTTGTCCACAGCGTGAGATGTTCTTACTTATGACGTGGTTTTTTGTTAGCGAGCATAAAAGCCATGTTTTACAGCGTACATAACTCGCACAATTGATAATCGTCTTGCCTACAGAGTGGAACAACTTGATCAATTTGAGGGACTCATGCCTGGCCTCCTAATTCTTTGGCCATGTCGAGGCTTGAGAGGTTGACTGATTGATTTTATCAAAGCTCTAGCCAACTTCAAATTGATGATGAGTCCACTTCGAGGTCTCTTTTCATGGTCCGCTGTATAGCACGTTTCGGTGCAAAATCAATGATGCCAGTCTGCATTCAGCTCTCTGAGCTCATACAGGAATTGCTAGTGTCATCGTTGAGGCGATTGCTTCGTTCAGTCTTCATCAAACCAGTGTCAAAGAAGAGTGTCTTGGGCTCATCTGACATAGGAGGAATAGTGAGTAAACCAGATGCCATGACTGTGAGCTGTGGCTAAACCAGCCTCTTTTGCCACCGTTGGCTAAAGGAGTCCTTCACCTGGCGATTCGAGACTG
This sequence comes from Elsinoe fawcettii, assembly GCA_007556565.1. Classification (NCBI taxonomy): domain Eukaryota; kingdom Fungi; phylum Ascomycota; class Dothideomycetes; order Myriangiales; family Elsinoaceae; genus Elsinoe; species Elsinoe fawcettii. The sequence goes on from SWCR01000020.1 coordinate 115,336, forward strand.
TGGAGGTGCAATCTTTGTATTGATCATTTGCCACTCTGTGTGAAGACTTATCTTCACTGCGCTATTCAAGCATGAAGTCGTCCTCATCTCCAAAGCCTATTGATTGCTCTTGTCGCTTGCAAGATCTTGGTGCTGATGAAAGTGAAGCTCCATCAGCAAACACATCTGGCCTGTTTCTCTGATCCTGCCAGGGACGAAGCATGAAAGATAGATCCGAATAAAGTTGTCGATAAGCCCGATGCGTGAGGTCACGGTCTTGTCTACTGATCCTCACGGCGTACGAACTCTGACCAAGCAGGGAGCGTAGTCGTAAAACAAATGTCAGATTCAACCACGAGCCCAAGTGTGAGAGAATCATCTCATCTACCGAGCGCTAGCTCCACTAGATCTCCCAGAATGAGCCAGCGGGTCTTCCACGATATCATTAATGACCCATGATAACATCGATAGCGTCAGTCTCCTCACTGCTCTTATCAACGTCTGCTATCTTACACAATTTTCGGTTGGCAGCAGAGAAGCCTTGTTGTTCTTTCCACGTCTGGTCCCAGAGATTCTTGCCACCGAGCATGTGGCTAGTCAAGCGATTCGAGGACTTATCTCTATGAACGGGATTGTCGCCTTCGATGGTGCCATGTAACAATCTCATCGCTGTGCCATAGGCCGAGTGACCGGACTGAACAGATAGGCCGTTAGCTAAACAACAGCCGCTTTGGACCGTAACGGGCAGCACAGTTTTGAGAAGATCGTGGAAGGCGTAGTACTTCCGCACATCGAAGACAAGTTGAGGCCTCAAGCTGGCTAGTAGCAAGTCCCGAGGACTGGATTGGACGGCGTAATAAGATTATTTTACACGGCCGCGCATATAGAACGGTATCTGCAACTCCTTTAGAAATCGTAATTTGGCAAGGATGGACTATCGATATGTCAAGAAGACCATATCATCGGGTTGGCAGAGCTGACTTACAAGTGCTGACGCTGCTAAGTCATCGATGAAACCATTCGGATCATTGGCACCACCGGGCAGCTGACAATGCAGGCTCCTCAGGTCCGGCAGGTGATCAACAAGCTTAGCAAAATCTTCGATCTTCCATGTGACTTCAGTCTCACATTCAGTAGGCGTGGAGAGATATGAGTAGGCGAAACGCCTATTACCGAGAGTCGTGCTGAGACTCCGAAACGTCAGATCGCGCAGATTTGTCAAGCCGACTAACTTGTCTATATCAAGGAGCGGATGATTGAACTGTGCGAAGTCTTCGCCAAGTTGAAGACGGCAGTGAATGATGGAGAGCCTAGTCAGTCGATGAGATTTATCCAGTAATAAGCCAATGGCTCGGGCGTCGAAGACTTCTCCATCGGTTACATCATACAGATCCAGTTGCTTCAATCCCCAGTCCTCGTCAAGTCCAGAGCATATATCATTGAGGAAACGTGACATTCCTGGACATTCTGCTAGGTGGAGGATATCGAGTTGATTTAGGACGTCGGACACGCCCGTCATCGAGCCAACGTGGGTGAGATCGACCTGACAGAGATTCAATCGTCGAAGGAGGATGCTGTTGTATCCAGCATCACTGCGCCTCAGCGAGAGCAAAGAATGAATGAAATGATCCCAAGGCACTCCAGTACCCTGACCCTGGTGCGTAGAGGGAGGCGACGGAGGTTCTTGTCCTCGTAGTGTCAAGTGTTGTAGCTCCCTCGGCAGTTCTATCTGCTCGAGCGTGTCACGTTCCATTTGAACAGGGAGTGTGAGCCTCCTGATACGTTTCTGGTTGTCGAAGAGCAGTCGCAGATGGTTGTAGGTCATTCCCGGGACAAGAAGTCGAAGCTCCCAGAGTTGATGATGAGGTATTTGCCGCAACATGCGATTCGTGCCGCCATCGGATACCGTGTCAGAAGCGTAAACGATCAATTCCCGCACATTGTACCTGCACAAGTCTGGTATAGACTGACGTTCTCGGAGGGCGACATCAAAGACAAGTTTCGTAAATAACGCTGAGGCAGCAATTTCAGCCAGGCTACGAGACGCTTGTCTGACGGCCTTGAGGTCGCGACGTGTCAGATTGTTGCAGATGATCGTCAAAACCTCATTGCTAAAAGACATTATGAAAGCTGAGCGCATGAAAGGATGGCACTGGTGGCGTAATGACTACAAGTTCTTGATATCTCTGAAGGTCGAGGGTACAATTTACCTGAGGTACCTCTGTTTTCAATCTCCGCTAATGCGAGCGCCGCTGTTGACCCCTCTCTCGATTCCGTCATGTTGATCAAGCACCAGCGGAATGCCGAGCCCGCCAGAACACCAAAATACATTTTCGTCTTCACTGAACCATAATTTCGAGATGTGATACATGAACGCCACAAAACTCACAGACAAGATCACGTACCATCTCCTGCACGAACTATGCACTTCTGAACTATTTACTGACGATGAGTGGAGCACAAGGTGTCCGCTGAAGGCGGCTTCAAGTATCTCTGCATTCGACGGACCTTCTCTGTTACCGCACACCCAAATTGGGCAGTAACCCTGCCCGACCCCTGATCTAGCCAGACTCGATTGCTTACAGCGTCTCTGCTGATCAACAGATTTATATCACAACTTATCTGCCAAGCTGACCTACCAGATGTAGCTCGCTTGTTGCTGCCTCGAAGCAGGACCCGCGATCCTCATACAACTTCTTCCACTTGTAATGAATATGACGCATCTACTGATACCGATCCAGAAAGATGCGAAATCGTCACCTCAAAGCGTGCTTTATGAACGGACTAAATGGCTTTAGCATTGTAATAGAGAGCACAAGTAAGAAGAAACTAAAGTCTGTCTCCTTAAGGCAAAACGTACTATGTTAAGTATTGCCATTAACTTAGTAATCATAATTACTAATAGTTACTATAATGACTATGTTTAGCGCTTATACTAATAATAGTAAATAGTAATTTATTTGTTTTCTAATAGTAATAACAATTACTATAATTACTTTATTTGCTATTGTAATATCTATATATAACTATCTCTATATTAAATATCTAACTAGTAGACAATAGGTTATATTACTACTATATAAATATATATCTTTATTTATAAAATATGTAGTCTATATATTTAATTTAATATTAGAATCAAATAGATTTAGTTTAATACTATTAATTAATTAAAATATTAAAAACTTAAAAAAGAAAAAAGACTAATATAAAGTCTAAGATACTATACTCTAGACTAATAGAAAGATATTAAGCTAAAGAAAGATATAGAGAGACTAGGTATATATAGCTCTATATGCTTCTATTATATAATAAGGACCTTTTAGCTACCTTCTATAGACTTTCTAGCTAACTTAAATAAAGGTAGCTATTAGTTCAACTACTATCTTAATATATAGATAGTCTTAGTTCTATATGTTACTATATAATCCTCTTATACTTTACTATTAATACTTTAATACTACTAACTAACTTAGTTAGCTAGATAGTAGTATATAAAAAGTAGTTCTTACTTTAGATAAGTACTATAGTTAACCTTATCTAGATAGTAAATAACTAGTATTACTAAGCTAGCTTAATAATACTATCTAATTATACTTTATTATCTTTAAGATATATCTTCTTTAACTTTTAATTTAGTATTATATTACTATAGAAGTAGAATTATCTCGTTCTTAGCTTAGCTTACTAATATAATCTAAGTTAAATAGTTTAGAATATTAGATTCTATTTAAGAATCTATTAGTCTAGAGACTACTACTAGTTTTAGAGAGAAAGTAAAGAATCTAAAAATAGCTATAGATATAAATTAATTAGTTATCTATCTAGTTAGTTTATTTATTTACTTAGTTTATTTATTTAGTTAGTTATTTATTTAGTTAGTTTATCTATTTAATTAGTTATCTAATTATTTAATCTATTAGTTTATTAGTCTATTAGATTAATAGTCTATTAGATTAATAGTATGATACTTTACTATATATTTACTATATTAGCTAGTATATTTGTCTAGTATCTTACCATCTCTATATTTAGTCTATTATTAAGCTTTCAGCTTTTATTACTATATTATAATTAATAGTAATTCTAAATTACTATGTAGAGAGTAATAGTAACTACTATTCGAAGCTTATAGTAATACTAATTATTTATTATGTAGTGAGAAGTACAACCACACAATATATTATCTGAGACGTTACTATCACGTGTCTGTCTATTTGAGAGAATTGACACCCAAAGGCCGTGACTTGACGCGAGTGACAGTGGAGATTTCCTTTTCAGCACATCTCAGCGACAGGTACCCTCCCTACAGAACGTTCATCTCTGACCCTGCCCACTGCTAGTGGTCTCTTCTGCCGCCACCATTTTCTTCCTCTTTTTTGCCCTTGCTTCCTCCAGATCCTCGAAGCTCATCACATTCGCTCATCCCAAATTCACGGATTGTACGGCGCGTCTCGCTTTGGCTTTGTTGTTAATTCGGAGCAGAGATTCGATCTGGTCTTGCTGCAAAGCGTTCTGGGCAAATGAAGTTCGCGCGGCTCTGGCGAGGCTTTCTACGTGCTGGCGGATGCCACCTCGGGCTATCCTCTCCTCCTGCCCGAGAGTGTCGTCTGATGATCATATCTTTCAGGGAGACGAGCGCTTTTACTGATTTAGGCGTCACAGGAGTGATGCGGTATACGTGACATCGGACAGGATATTCCAATATCAATCTGTCCTTGCTCATCTGAATGTGCTTCCAAGAAATGTATCTGTGTCTTCATCCGTTCAAGCACCTTTCATGGGTTGAAAGGAGACAGACCGCCTTCGCTCCAACCTTGAAGCATGTTCCTCTCGGTGAACGATGTCTCTCGTGCTGAATTGAAGAGGAGAGTGAAGTGCTGCTTTCCGATCGTGCGAACACCGCCCCTCTCCATCCGCTCTACATTGTCGCGGTAGGCTGACCTTAGTGTTGCAAAGATGGCAATATCATAAGGCTGTAGCTTGTGAGAAGTATGGGAAGGCGAACGACATAATTTGATGTTGTTAGCGAAGCAGAACTCCAAGATCTACGGTACCTCGTGCGTGCCGAAGCCATCACAAATGAGTACTCGTGGCCGGCGGTTGGCGATCTCTCGGGTATGCGGGTCAAATACACGTGTGAGCCATTCAACTCTGATCTTCGAATTAGTCTATCTCGTCTCAGAGCATGCATGATGCCACCTAGGCGTCGGAAATGTGGTCCAATTACTCCTGTGAGTTGTAGCTAGCTAGATGATAAGTGGTGCTAGGGACCGTCCAGCAGCGCTAATACATTCGATAGCAGTCACGATACTTCTCTTGACTCGTGCACCTCTACAGTCACGTCCGTCGTGTCTACTGACAAGCACCTTCACAGTACCCAGCTTGGACAGCATGACGCCTGTTTCGTCCATGTTGGACACATTCTCAGCTAACACAGCAGGATCGTTCAACACCGCACCAATCACTTCAAAACAATGTGCCACCTTCTTGTATATCCTCCTGTCATGCCGATTCCAATCCATAGCTTTCACCCGTTTCGCACTGAGTTCGGCGTGACGTTTTTCGAAGGCTTTGACCCAATCCTTGCCAGATTGCTTACGTGGTCGGTCCTTGAGAGGCCTAGTACCAGCAATAATGTAAGCTAGACGAGGTATATACTCCATACGTACAGGTGTTCCCAGGCTCGACATCTACAGGAAGTAGTCCACTAGCGCTTGCTCTTCTGCTGGCGTCAAGTACTGCTGACTTTGGGCTTTGGCTTTGAGCGATCGTCTGCCGCGTGCACGGTGGTACAGGGTCGTGTGCGGAACTCCAGAGTGATCTGCAAGGCCCGATAGGATCGAGGCACATCAGCGGGACGATCTTGCGCTAGAACATAGCTGGCTCTGTCCATAGTAACAGCGTTATCGAAAATCGTGAGGATTTTGTGGAAAAGCTCGCATTGCACAAGATACGATACATGTCGACAAGTGTCCTTTAGAAGATTCTAGACACTAAAGAATGAGTCACACCTGCGTAAGTCAAAAAGCAGCGCACCGGGCGGGTCGAACGATCACTTATTGGCTGCACTTTCGGCTCTGCCCGGGCGAATGAGAGGCATTGTGCTCGCGACATCGGCAGGGTTGGACACGAGCGACATCGGATGCAGCGAAGAGGCAATTCAGGTGCTCTGAGTTAGGACGTGAAGAGACAGCCACCCGCATTGACTGCCGCGCTATGTACAAGTCTGAGCTGAGGAGAAATACATTCCAGGCGTGGCTGATATGGTTTACCATCGTCAAATGTAAGGCGTCGTTGATTGTCTGTCTCAGAGGTAGCGATAATAGATTTAAGGGCTGGCACTTCTTGCGACAGCGCTCGCGATGCTCGAAACGACACTTTGAACTTTCGTTTTACGAGAGACCTTCGCTAGCTGTATTTTGTGATGCGAAAACATATCTGACTATCCGTGGTGCGCGGGCGATCATAGAATGTGCTGAGCTGTTTCGGGACACCGTGCGTTTCGGCTCGGGCGGACGGACGTTATGCTCTCACCGGACTCATGTAACATACATAACGAAACATTTCATATGTGTATAGCGTGATGACGGATTCAAGTAACCTCCATCTACCCTGAGCCAACGAAAATCCAGAGCTGCCGAAAATTCCAAAAGGCAACATACACTCCCAAAGAAACAGGATCAACCCAAAGAAACAGGATCAATTGAGTAGCAATATGCGTCAAGGTCCCGTACATCATGTATGACGGTCTGGTGAGCTCAGTCTGCGTCGCTTTCTAGCATTCTCGGGCGTGCTAGACGGCGCTGCCTGCACGTATTGCTGGTTTAGCTCTGCCACTCGCTGAGACAGGGCTTTGACATCCCACTGCGCCTTCACCTTGACTACTTTCAGTCTCCGTATGTCCCCTTCTAAAGATGACTTGGTCTTTGCTAAGACGCCGATCTCTGCTGCTAATTTGGTGCCCTTGAAGTCCAGATCAGCGCTCGGACCGCCTACGATGTGAGGCGTCTGTGGTGGCTGGGAGGGTATTGTGGACATGCCATCGTCATCCATGCTGATGGGTGACTTCGTCTGCGCATCCACAGCCATTGGATCAGTGTCTGAGACTCGCCAAACATGAAATTCATTCAGGATGCTGGACACAACACCTGTCGGATGAGAAACAGCTGAACTCTGAATCAACTCGTCAATGCGACGGCTGATTTCTGAAAACTTCGTCTCTTCCACCAGCCTCTCCCATACCTCTTTTCTGCACTCATGACGATGTCGTGTCACTGGTACACGTCTTCGCAGCTCCTCGTAGAGAGCATCTTGACAGGTCTGATCGTCGCCGAACCGAGTCGTCTCGAAGAAGCAAGCCGTGGTAGCAACGGCGAAACCGAGCTCAGAGACGTACTCTTCGGGATCGGTCATGTCGACAAGTATATTGGGCAGGACTAGACCACCTATCCAATCTCCACCACTCTTCTCCCTACCGCATTGATTTATGTTTATGCGCTGTTGTGCACGAAGTCGTTTTCGAATGAGTGCACGGTCGCCTTTTGCGGCTCTTTTCGTTGCTCTTGTCCTCGGCCTTGTCGATGGCATTTCCACAACCAATGCTTCTTTTCCCCAGGGCCGTTCGGACGTGAGCAGCCGTGGCGCGCCTTTGACCAACAATTCCGCAATATGATCGGGTTCGCTTGCGAGGGTATTTTCGTGTATTTCTTCTGGTTTGTCGCTGATTGCGAAACCTAGTGCTCTGGCATGTGCTTCGAATTGCGGGATCGCGTGGCGTATTCCATCTTTTGTCCCGCGTCTGTGTCTACCTTGGAAGTGGTCTCGGACGCAGAACAGCATCAATTCGCACCAAGCGGAGTAGAAGTCGCCGTCATCTTCATGTATCGTCTCGAACTGTTTCAACAGAGAGTGCGATCGTTTCTCTGCTCCAATCAGCGCCGCCGACATGATGTTCTGACAGTGCTCGAGCAGCATGATGTCTTTGAAGAAAGTGTCTAGAGAGACAATTTTCGTTTGCGAAAGCAGGAACCTCTGGATTTCTGCTCGGATCGTCACTTCATGCACGTTCATCTCGCACCAGTCTGTGATCAATCGTTGGTGGTATCGCGAATACTTTGGGGTCAAACCTTCCAACTGTCTGACCGCATCTTTACCGACGTGTACTGAGCAGGTGACCATATAAGTCCAGATCTGCTCAACTTTCCCGAGATAGTACAAGATCTCCTATAGCAACTCAGCTGCGTTGCTCGATAATCATCTCTCCGATTTGTGAGAGGTACTCACCTCTCGGAACCTCAACGGTAATAAATGGCTCAAGCGCCCCAGCTTGTCTTGGGACTGAAATACCGCACATTCTAATACCTGGCAGAACAGCTCGCCAACAGCATATCCCGGCTGCGTCACCTGCTTGCACCGAGCAGACTCAGATGCGCCCAGGGATCCGCAGAGAAGGTCGAGTCTGTGCTTATCATCATGCAAGTGTTCCCTTCTGATCGCTCGGATGATGCTGGCCGCACAGGGCTTCATCTGTCTCAGCTCACGTTCCCGAAGGTAGTCCTGCACATCTTGTTCAAGACCTGGAAGGATCAGCCTATGACACCGCAACAGTACCTGTAGTGCCTCTGCCATTACCTTCTTGCTTGTAAAGCGAGAATGTCCACCATTGATCTTCATGCGGCACTTTTCTCTTGCAGACTTTGATTCGATGTTTACCTTGGCACACATTCAATTTGATCTTGAACCTGCTCAATCTATTTTCTTGGATGACCCGTCTCATTACATCGGCAGAGACGATTCCCCCGGATACGGAGACTTCCCCGGGGAGCTCTGCCAGAAGTCGCTGCCAGTCGTGTTCCGGGATAATCGCGCTGATATAGTGCTCGGGAACTCGCCTACTGCAGAGTTGTCGTCCGAGAAGGTGCTTGTCGAGCTCACGCAGTTTCTCGTCGCACAAAACCCAATCACTCTCGCCTGTGAACTCGATACAAGTGAAGGGTAGTGCGACATTTCCCAGCAGATGAGCCCTCGCGCGATCTTGCAGGCCGTTCTCATACTCTTCCAGGGTAGACATGTAATTGTGGTACACAGACTTTGAGGATGTAAAAGAGCAGTCATCTCGTGACCAAAACACTATCTGCATGCCCACTGATATGCTCTGCTAGTTATGTCGTTTAAGAATGTCCACTGTCCGTCTGGCGGCTTTCTGGGGCTGCAAAAGTCAGATCTTACGTGACGGTCAGCGTAAAGATCGACTTGGTAATTACTAGGATTTTTGACCACTCTCTACGCAAAGATGAAAGTGATCATGAGCACTTGACTAGTATGCGGACCCAGTCTGATGCTGGTTATGTAACGTATGTTCCCGAGCCTGTGTTGTGCCTCACCGTGACGCCGCTTTCGAGAGCGGACTTCAAAGGTGCAAAGCGAGCCAGAGAGCCCCACGATCGAACAGATGCCGGCCTGCCTATTGCCATTCCAACATGAGTGACTCTGTGATATCCGGCATCTCCGGAATACTCGTCGGCACTGTTTTGAAGCAGTGTTCGTAACAATCTTGCTCCGTCAATTTGTGAATAGGGTCGGTCAAACGGAATGTGTTCTCGCAAAGGTCCGATGAACCCACTGGAGTGACAGTTGCACGTGCACGCGGAAATATTGAAGATCAAGCATGAATTGTATAGCTGGCACTCTGCCGTCGAAGCTACGTCACAAGCGATCAGCAGGCAAACCACGAGACAGGCGGCGTGCTGAAATTCTCGCTTGATCTGCAGTCTGACCACCAACCTGCCCCAGGACACTCGGCTTTTGCTTTGACCCTGCATGCCCGAAGACGGGATTTTCGCATGGATATCTTAATGAGAAAAGTCTGACTCGCTCGAAGCACGTAATCACCGAGGTCTCCTTAGTATCGAAAGCACCTACTTGGCCTACGATCCTGCTCGGACTTATGCAGTTGTGTCAGCATGACTTGGTATCGCCAGCGCCATGGCAGCGGAATGATGTCGCAAGCCTAGCTCTTGCTTGAACGCAAGTACGCGAGACCTGCACAGTCTATCGTATACAATTTCAATACAGGCGACCCATACGTCCTCACAAGCTCGCACAGCCAGCGTCGTAATGGCTTTGTCGATAGCCCTTGTAATTTAGATCGCCGTCTATTAAAAACACATCATAGCTGTGAGGATTTCTGACTGTCTCTATCACTCGCCATGACGGCGTCTGGCACAAATCTGCGCGAAACGCATCGTTGACACTCTATGCAGGTGATCCGTTTTCGCTTTAGTGTATCAAAGTCACGAGCGAGAAAAGGAATCTAAACGACCACAGAAATATCTACAAGCCTCCGTCTTAGTATAATACATCATCGCTAATTAATCGAAATGGAGTAGCGGGAGTTGTTCTTCGGTTGGCGTTCGGTCTAGAGGGAAGTCAAGTGTAAAGTGGCGATAATCGAACTCTGCGCCTGCTGAATCGATCGATAGGAAGACGTCGTCGGGAGGCTTCTCATCACTTAGTGGGCGGCTGAGATTTGTCCCTCGCACCGCCTGAGTATGCGAACTGAGCACCAACTTTGCCTTTTGAGGCCAGTATATAGCAGCTTCGCTTGCCCTTGCACGGAGTGTTGCCTCGCTATAGTACCAAGCAATCAGGATGCGTGGATCGTCTTGGTTTCGTTTTGCTCTCCAGATTTCGAGTATTTTGGCTGGCTCCTCGTACTTCTCGCTGCTGGCTGTTGCTCCGCGACGCAGCGTGACGAGGACATCATCGCCAACTGCAAAACAAGTCAAGCTGCTCGGAGGAGTCCACTTTGACAGTCGCTCGAGCTTGCGCCACCCACTTGGGAGTGTGGACATGTCTAAAGGCACATGCTTTATGGATGGCTGCTTCATCAGCCTCCAGTCCCGCCAGTCTCCTCCGAGACCAGAATCATGTCGCGCGGTAGACATGTGCTCGTTCCGTATCAAGACCGAAAACAGTGAATCTCATGTGCTCGATTTGGCTGCAGTCCATGGATGAGTATATTGCATGGTATGCCGATCGAATCAACCACAAACCTCCTGCCGTAGCGTAATCGATTTATATCGAGGACAGATGACAGCTTGCGTCCCACCACTCTTGTCTAAAGGCAACGACGATAACCTCCAATCGAGCCGAAATTTACGTGTGAGCCCCAGCCTTGCTGAGCCGGTCTTGTGTACCAGCCGTGGGCACTGGCTGTGAGCTGAAAGTTGCGAGGGGGACACGCGCGTGGTGGACGCGTGATAGACGCGTCCGGCGTGCTTCGAAGCGTGGACGGTGGGCTTCTCCTCCGACCAAATTTCTTCCCTCAACAGCAATTAGTCATCATAGTGAGTTGATACTAGACGTTTCGAATCGGCCACCAAATGACCCTTGAACAACTTCACAGTGATCCGACAACTTCACAGTGATCCGACGACTTCACAGTGATCCGACAACTTCGTTGGCCATGGTGGTCACGTCGATCGAGTAGTCCCGGAAGTTCCGTCACTTTTGCCATCACTGCACTTGCCGTAACACACAATTGGCTCGCATGCAAAAACAGATGGAGGATAATTACAACCAGTCCAAAGCAGATATTAGACAAGCTTTGGCCGAGGGATAATGAACGTCATGCAGTACAAGGAACGTGGTGTTTGTAAATCTGCTCCGTCACGGAACGTGATTACCACACCGTCCGTCTCTCGAATAGCTTTCTGATCACCAAAACGTGGCCTAAATCATCGCACTCACTTTGGTTCATCTATCACAACCACTTTGACCTCGGTTTTCCCAGAAGCCTGCCCAAGCGTGGAGGCAAAACATCTCTCGCAACAACAGAAAATTGTCAATTGTGTTTATTCGTGATCGGCTAACTCGTCAATTCCGGCGTCAATATCAACTGGACCTTGACGGGTAGGTAGATTGTCGTTGTATGTCCAGCCACCTGACGAAATTCGGGTCTGGGAAAAGCTCTGGTACAGGTTTGCTGAACGAACTCTGATCCAGCTCGAGCCATGAAGAAGTTACTGGTTCGTCCATCAAGCAAAGACAGAGTACCATGCATGCTGAATGCTGATTGCGCAATCTGCCTGTCTATTACTACCGAGACTGTAGCGATCGATGCGGCGGATGGAATATTGGTGTATGAAATGAATTATTCAACAACAAAATCAGCTGTCAGACTACTGTCGAAACTCGAGCAATAATTTGCTTGCCACAGCGTTCCATGACTGTGACGAGTGATCTCGAACCCTCAGGCATGTCTGAATAGCAGGCGGGCATGTAAAGTCACCTTCGCCGCAGTACAGCAGGATCAGGGCATCAGGCTCCGTACCCTCGTGAATGCGGTGATATTCGCTCATGGCAGCTTCCGAAAAGTCAAGCTGCTGCTCGATTACACACGGGCTCGCTGAACAGCCACCAGTACTCCCGGTCTGGCCAACAATGACCAAGATTGTCGCCGTCTGGTTAATGGATTGTCTATGAGCAGTTGTGATCCCATCTCCGGGTCTGTAACCCACAAGCCGGACCTCGCCGGGATGTATCCGAGACAAAGCCTCGTCCAACTCTTGAACTCTATTCCAGTCGCCAGCTTCGTCCGGTTCAGCAGACTGCCAATCGTAGGGTGCAAACACAATGATGAGCTCGTCTTCAGGGAGATTGCTCCAAGCAATGGCCGTCTCCATCACGACATGGACATCTTTGACAGCAGTGTCCGTCGCGGAGGTGTCGGGCGGCATCTCGATGGTGAGAGAGGTAGATTAAGTTGTTTGCGATATCTAGACAGGAAGCGTCGAAAGTGTGCATGCCAATGTGGCTTGTCCATCTGGTATGCCCGTTCTTCGTCGAGGATGTTGAGAGGTAATCATTCCCCACCGGAATAAGCTCTGAAGTGTCGGGTACTGGAGCCGATGGCTGCAAGCACGGCGGCCTGACATCAACCACGACCCGACTGTACGTAGCCGCCACTGCATACATGCGACGGAGGCAGACAGCAATCACGTACCAGTCTAACATTTGACGCCTGTGTTGCACTGGCCAGGTGTGCTGTCAAAAACAATTCGCAGCGGTCTTTGCCAGGTAGTTCGCACCCCCACACGTCATATCTCCATAGACCGCGTGTATGATCCTTGAGTTTGGATGAGGTCATACGTACTTGTACGTACGTGCTCGTACATGCATCTTCGTATATGCGGATTATATACACGTATGCGTGTATTTTTGTGTGTATCGTATCAGTGTGTTTGAAGTGTCGGGCTCAAAAGCCATAAGTTACTCTAATTGGCAGGACTGCATGACAGTACTTTGTTTGCACGCGGGCTGTTGCAATGCTAAAGCCTAGCAGTGTGCAGATAAACCTAAGTAGTGCAACGAGATATTGCAGATTATTCTCGCGCCTCAGTTTGATGACTGTGCTTCATCTGAGTCGAATACAGTACGAGTCACTGTTTCCAATATACTGCGGAAGATCGTCTTCTGAAATGATCTAGCACATGCAGTATCTGTTAAGGCCTCATCTGCCATCATGTCCTACAGCATCTAGTCTGATTTAATCTTGCCTCGATTTCTACTTTACTGCAGACGGCCAGCCACCTGTATAACGTTACGTCTTGGTGTATGCTACTGATCTTCCATTGTTGGCAGCGGGAAGATGGTGTCCTTGAAGCACAACATTCTCGTCTCCTGTTTCCTCGCCTCTGTGAAGACCACACGACACAATGGGATCAGTGACCCTGGTCGGGCCCTGACGCATGTACAGCAGTCCTTATCTGCGTGGCCACATCCAATGCCACAGTGAGACGGTCTAGCATCGCAAGGTACCACTCATCAATTCCGGGCTGCACGAATTGTTTCCACACGTGCATACTGATAAGAGACCGACTTGATATCTTGACCGGCTTATCAGTCCGCTTGGAGCGTGCTCCATCCGCATGTTGCCGCAAACAGATGCGACGGATCTTCTGTGTTCGCTTCGACTGCTAGCACTTGGTATGGGCTTTTTCTTGGGTTTGGGAGCTACAGAGACGAACAACAGCGTCGCTTCTCGTGACGGACAATACCTGCGGCTCCATGTCATGCCAGGAGCGCTTTTCCTTATCAGTCAGCATTTATCCGTCATATCTGCCCACGCGTAGCTGCTCGGGTTAATTTCGTAGAACTCTTCGAGGTCTACGCTATCATCCTTTGGCGTTGGCTCTTTCTTGTCCTCCAATGCGAGACCTCACTCGTCTTATACTAACAAGCACAGCTCACTGACGACCTTCCGATCCCATGACATGTGAAAAGCAGAATATCTGAATACGTCTGTGTCATCTCCAGCCTTTCAGTCACTGAAATGGGCGGCATTATCAGGTGCGTAACAAAGCCCGTGGAGATATCGCCAGTGCTAGAAGGGGGAGTGGTGAAATCTATCGATTATGTCTACGTACTGCTTGGCATAAAGCCAATCCTGAGTATTGCGACAACGACACAGAAACTTTTGTAATTACCCCAGGTGCTTGTCCGGATTTGAGACGGTTGACGTGGTCAGGGAACGCACAATGGCAAGGCAGATTGTGATCGCTCCGAGGAAATGATAAGAAGAGGATCAGGGGAACTATAGGGTTCTATTTAGCTCGCTGGTGAATTCTTGCTCGACATTGTTTTGCCGAAGGCCTTGCAGGTGGCATTTCTGCCGTCATATCCTGGATGAGCTTGAGTAGATCAGGGGACATGATCGTGTCGCACCGCATCCATCTCCGGCGTCTACTGACTTGATTTCTTCTGGCAAGATTGTCTCTAATCGATTCCTGGACTCCTACACCGTCGTCAACAGGAGGTTCCGATCCATGATAGCCTTCCGCGTGATGATTCGGCGCGCTTGTCATTGAAACGTCGCCCGGGGGCTCAGTATCCAACATCCAAAAGTTGGCGTCATCGGCCTCGCGAATATATTCCATGGTCCGGACATGCCATAATGTCGCGCCGAGAGACCAGATGTCAAGCGCTGGTGAGAAGAGGGCATTTGGGTTATCCGAGGATTGTCCAAGCTTCATCATCCTGATTTCGGGTGGCGCGAAAGCCTCAGTCCCCACAACGGTTCTCTCGCTTCGATTGTTAGCGAAATATTGGGCAGTCTTTGGTACGCCTCCTACCTCTTCTCCGACATCTTCGGATCCGAAAGACTGCTAACTCCAAAGTCACATAGTTTTACATGCAGCAGGCCCTTGCCTTCCGATGTCACGAGAATATTCGAAGGCTTGACATCTCGATGGACGATGCCTTCTGCGTGCAAGTACTCGAGGGCGCCGAGCATCTGGTGGGCGACATGAAACGTATGTTGATCTGGAAGCATCTTGAGGCCCGCTTGCAAGTATGATTCGAGGTCGTTCAGGGCGGCTTCCATGCGGATCTCCGCGACATCCTTGCCAATCTCACATCTGAACACCTTGATGATGTGTTTGTGCTTGATGCGAATGGCCAGTTCAGCCTCCCTCTCGACCATGCGAGCCACAGTCGTTTGTCGTCGCTTCAATCGCTTGGAAACCAAGTATGTTTTATCAACCACGTTCTGCATCAACCAGATTTCTCGGTCTTTGTCCATTCGCATCAGCGCGTAATCTTCGAAGTCGTCTCTGATCACGCTTTCAATCTTCGTAGGTCCCGTGACCGGAGGCAAATCCGCGGGCACGATTACAGTTGCTGAATAGGTCTGTGTATCCAATTAGTATGTAGAAGAGGCCTTTCGATCCGATGTGGATGTGTTATCTCACTTTCGCCTTGAGGGATGACAGTCTCGTCGACGTCTTCTTATGGATGCCTCTTGGTCCCGTCACTAACGGAGTGTCTTTTGGCGTCGTGAGCCTGATCATAGCGGCAACCTCTCGAGGGTCGACGTCATCGGGGGAGGACACCACGGCTCTTGAAAGCATTTGGAATTGTCGATCAAACTCTTCTTTCTCCTCCATTAGGGGCCGGATCGGTACAATCCACAGGGTGATAGAAGCCACTTGAATGGCGACTTTGTCTCGTATTCTGTTGAAGGCATTCTTGCCAAGGATGTTGGCGCCGACAGTTGTGCCATTACCGGAAAAGTTATAGATGACAAAATCCGACTGACCACGTCTCCTCTCGAACATGTGACGAAGCGAGAAATGCTTTTTGCTGACTCCGCGTGAGTTATCTTGGTCGAGAACGACATCGCAAATGGCGGAATCGCTTCCGAAGACTAAGCCGTCATTCGGGTTGAGAAAGTTGTGTGGATCCAAGGTAAAGGCCAGCGTCGCTTTGCCATCATTGGCAACGGAAGGAGTTGTTTCTCTGTCGCTATGGACAGGCGGTGGACTGGACTGCGTTTGCACGAGGTATTGCTGATTCTTCTCGATGGTAGTGAACGCGCGCTCGGCCTCCTCTGAGGCAGCTTCAATCTTACAATACACGAAAGGCTTGACGAGCTGGGCCATCTTTTATGCTGATATCAGTGATGGGGCCAGTGCATCAGAGTGCAAGAGGAATGGGAGCGTCGTAAGCTTGTGCGCACTTCCACCTACACATATAGCAATGCTGCGAAGCAGCGAGGAACTTATGATTGGCTGTCGTTGGTCGCGAACAGGTGGACATGGAGCTTCGGCGCTTGCATCGTACTTGTTCCGTCGCACGACCGTGATATCCAATCATCTCCATCATTGCGCAAGACTTGCCAGCGACGACTGAACGAGGATCTAGAGACTCGGCTTGTTCGTGGATGTGATGGGTGTTGATACACGACTGTCGTGGAGAATTGAAGCAGGTGTGTCGGAGCTTGGCTCCAGTGCGGGAGCTTGGACCCATCAGCTGGACTGGGACTGAGTTGTGATTGTCGGTCGAGTATGGACCTTCCAACCTTCTCCGCCGTCTTTGTCGCGAAAGCGTCCTCTTTTCCAACAAATCGAATAATGTCATTTGATGTTGGTGCCCAAGCGACCCTTGACGTTCATCTCATCACGGCAGCCTTGACTACGCACATCGATCGAGGAGATAAGCAGATCCGGCAAAGACCTGTTTGGAGTGTCTTCCAAGAATTTGCAGATCGCTATCATCACGACAAAGACGCTCTTGCACGCGCTCGACTTTGGATTACCAATAGGGAGTACTGGACGTGCGAGCAAGACCATTTCCGTACATTGCTCCGACTTCTCGACCAAGACCGAGATTTCGAGCAAGATTCTGGCAACCATGCCGCAACATACCCCTCACTCGAGGAGCTTAAGCTCACCTTCTTAAGATATGATAGTATGACCGCGGGTGAGACACTCAGCACACAAGGGATGGAAACATACTGAATTGCAGGCCAGATGTCTCCTCCTCATCCTCACCGACAAGTAACTGCTCATTTACACAACGTGTCCCTGCCGTCATCTCGCCATGCACTTCTCCGAGCATATCAACCGGTCAAGACAAGCATCACCAGTCGCGGAATCCTCTCCCGGAATCCAGAAATCTGAAGCAGGAAGTACGTACACCGTCGTCAATCCGGCCCCGTGAGCGCGCGAGGCCCGCTCAACGACGAACAAAGGAACGCGTACAGACGACCTCGCTACGCCGGAGTAAGAGACTGGCGGCGAAAAAGCCTTGAAATGGGTGCAGGAACTTGAGAGGAGATCAATTGGATTCTGCCACTCGCTGAACTCCCGCATCTGCCGAAGAAGAGGAGATACGATGCTGACACGAGTGCACGGATCCAAACGGATCGTCGACGTTGTTCATGGATACTCGTTGCATGTGATCAGACTTTCACTCCCTCTCCCGCCTGCTTGTAGGGCGACGTGAGTCAAAGCGACCTTCATCGGGCGCCTGTCCATGATCCTGACCACTTCGCTACAGCAGATTTGGCATCGACGGCGAGACGGAAGCAGCGATCCAGGAGTGGCCTCTCTGGCTCCCGACATTACCGATGTGCTCGATGAAGGATCACGTCCAGGTGGTGTAATCGTAGTATCCGGCGAGACTTTTTGGCTCACATCAAAATAATGGATGCCGACGCATTGGATAATCGATTCTCAGCAGGACTGACAGTATAGATAGAGGACATAAACTCGCTCTCATCATGAGGAGTGTTGCAGAATCATCTCGGTAAGAGTTGTCAATCGATCCGGCTAGTACGAACAGCGGAAGGAGATACGTCTTAAAGAAACTGCAATAACATTATCGATCTGTTCAAGAACATGGCGAGAGGTTTTCAATCGAAATGGTGATCGATTGGAGCGCGCATAAGTCTCCGAGCAGGCTGATTGTTGTGCCTGCCATGGAGAGATCGCATGGAGGAAGTGCATGTTGGTAGCACGTGCTCCTCTGATAGGCGGCGAAACGTCGACTTTTGCTGTTCAGTCTCAAAGCAGAATTCCTCTTGTGGAGGGCGATGAAGATGATAGGAATGAAGTTCTTGAGCATAAAGCTAAAAGAGCAGCTCTGCAGACGGAGCTCACAAAATTGGCTGCCGATATAGATGTGCCGGAACCCGTAAAGCGAAAAGCCACTACAGGATCAGAAAGAGCTCGAAAACAAAAGAGACAACCCAAAGACTCAAACCCGCAAGTCGACACTCAAAAGTCAAGGGCCGGAAAATATTAGACAACAGAAGGCAGGTGAAACCGCAGGCAGTAGCGATCCCCACAGCGGTTGGTAAGAAACGCCCTACAGACAATCTTGATCAAAGTCCAATGAAGTTAAAGGCTCGAAGATTATGACCTGGAGTGAAAGGCCAAATATTGGCACATAAGTTGTATCAGATGAACCACCCTTGTCTGGTCGTTTCTTGCAAGCTGGAAAAATTGGTAATACAGGCTGGTGGACGCTGTTCAGACCGCCTGGTGGCAGTACCTTTTCTGGACAGGTTGCGCACACAGGCAGAGGCAAGCGGTATAATCGAAAACTAAGACATGGCTTTTGAACGAGTATCTGCAGCATCACTATCATTCTAAGAGTCGTTTGATCCAATCGATGTGACGATTGACAACTTCGTCGTCATGAAACACGGTCGCAATGTCGGACATTAATACTCTCGTCATCTTCAACACCCGCCTTGCGTGCTTTTTTTCACCAGAAGGTGCCTGTTGCTCGGCAAGCGCAATTGTGACAAGCCGACGAATGTTGCTGTGCTTGCCGCTCTCGGTTCAAGTCTCAAGTGATCTGCTTAAGCCAAGTTCAACCTGGTCACCGTTGCCTTTGCCAATTGATCGGCAGCGGGTCGCGTGCAGTAGGTCCTCTTCTTTTGATAAGCCAGCGGCACGCAGCGCATCCTCGAGTTCTGCGACGCAAAACTCATTGTCCAGGATCGCATCAAAAGACAGCAATGTTCCCAAAACGTCAACTCTGGATCGAGCTTCGCTGCAGACGTTCCTGCTGTTGAGTCCAACCATGTGAGAGTCAAGTTCGAGTCCTCGAACGACAGCTGTCTCGTATTTTCGCTCGCATGTGTCGCGAGAATATTTTGGAGGTGTAGCGCGTAAGCATCACCTAGAATCGCATTGCTGAATGGAGTCTTCTTGGCCTGTTCGGCTAAAGCAAGGATAGGTAAAAGTGCGTTCTCAGACGTTGAGAACTTCCGCGTCAGGTAGAGAGCCATACTCTGTTCAAAGCATGCTTGTATGTGGAGTTCTGGGTCCGATTGATACAGTCGCCAACTTGCCTGCACATGCGCGATTCGATGGTGGGGCGACAGACAAGAAGCAACGGCGATACCGCATTCCCAAGCCAGTCGTCGGCCCGGCTCTGTAGGTTCGGTAATGGGTTCTCGTTGAGGAAATTGATGGAGACGATGGCGAAGATCTATAGCTGTAGTCAGATCGTGGCAACTGTGAGGTTAGTGAAGGATTGCTTGGATCTGACAGATTCACCTTACCAAGAGCTCCAGGAGGTGATCTTTGGGTACACATATAGCAGCAAGTTCCGTGTGGTTCGCAACCACACACGCCGCTCCCCGATCCTGAAGAAGTCCACAATAACGTGCTCATAATCATCGGCAATGTAGGAGTATTCCTGGGGCGAGCTTCGGTGTTCCACGATGATGAAAGGTTCTAACTCGTAAAGTCGACTTCTCCATCCTTCTTTTTGAAGCAGATTGTCCGCGATCGCTGGCACAACGATTTCCTCCCGAACTCCTTTCGTCGTCCAGTGATGATGAGGTCTTGATAACAAGTCGAGGATACTTGGAATCCCCTGGTTCCCAAATGCACAGAGCTGTAATTGTGCCTGAGAGTCGACAAGGTAGTGACCTGTGGTCAACCCGTCCAAAACGCGGATGCTGCAGCTTTCTATCAGTGGCCATAGTCCAGAGGGTCTCAATGTGGTATACTCACAACCAATACCTGGTCCACCAAATGTATCACTCGTAAGCTTTGATTTAGCAAGCCCACACCCTCACACGCATCCTCCGCGATTATTTGGCAATGCTGAAAGACGGGGCTCGATGATTGCTTGCCAATTCTCTCCGCTGCGTGCCTGTCTCATTCTTGAGGCTGTTGTCTACATTGCCTTGCCGGTGTTGGGTGTTTTCTCGACCAAGGAGTTTCTTTATCCTCTTCATCTCGTGTCTCAGCCCTTGCATCTCTTGTTTCCATCTCAATCGCCATCGCCGCTAGTCATTGTCCACTCTGCCTGATCAGCTGGCCGATCGGTTTCTTCAGGTCACAGACCTGATCGGTAAGGGAATCCTTGTCGGTCGCTCCACCGGGCTGCTCGTCCGTCTTCCCCTTCTTCGCAGTCTTGCTTGGCTGCGCGAGGAAGAGCACATCGGCGCGTCTATCGTTCTTCGGGGTTGCATTGGTGCTGTTCGCACCGGCCGTCTTTCTGCCCATCCTCCTCGTCACAACCTGGTGCCGTGGACTGTTTGGATTTACATTTTCCCAGGATCGACGCGACGGTCCGCGCGTCCCGAGAACGAGTCTCGACGTTGATCAGAACGTTGCGCCCAACATCATGATCACTCCCATCAACTTCAATACAATAAGTAGGATTTCCAATATTGCTGTCCATTACACGTCTCGTCGCATGGCGGAATGATCGATCGGGCGCGCTCGTCCGCCTACGCGACCCATCCACCGTCGATGGCGCGTGGCACGTCGTGGCTTCGTTGCGGGCGTAATGCTCAACCGCTATTTGAATGAAGTAACAGCGGTATCGCGCCATCGTGATGACCATTGGCTGTCATCTGTCCGTTGTCTGATCTGCGGGTCACTGGCCGCGTCGATAACAAAGAGGCTTTCATTACCCCAGTGGCCGTTTGCACGACCGGTCTCACGTGTCACCAGATTATTGGCGCCCGCAAATCAACCGCAAGTTGTATCTGCGTAGCTGCCCCCACGCAGAGTGCGAAGGATAAATCGAGACCAACGACTCACCTCCCTCTCGACCGCGGTATACATGTACCTACTACAATTGGTGTCGACTGCACGGATTTTGCAGCTTTGTATTACGGATGCTGCAGATTTGCAGCTGAACCGCCAAACGACGGTGCGCTCATTCTTCAGTGGCTATGTTGTGTCCGCCAACGTAGATAAGTAGACCACTTCTCATTCCAGATCCTGTTCTGATACCATTACAGAAACCATTGCACTCCATTGCGCATTCCACCATGATGTGTCTGTGCGAATTGCCCGCCTGCCATTGCGCAGTCACGAGCTGTGAGGCGCTGAGATGCAAAGCGCCCGCGACTGACCAGTGCCAGAGTCAATGTAAGCAACCATCGACATGTCAAGTCGTCGAGGGCTGCAATGTTTCATAGCAGCTAATCTGGCCGCAGCGAAACATGCCATTTGTAGCCAATCGAATGCGCAATCCGCATGTATCGTCAACCTCTCATCGCACTTCCGAGAGCAATTCCTGGATGCCGTGAAACGCATTGACGATAGCCGAGAGATCGTCTTGGAAGATGTGAATGGCAAAGTCGAGCACCTGGAACAGTGCATTGGTCAGGTCAGGCAAAATCTTACCGAAAGTCTCATAGGGATCTCGGCACAGCTCAGGCTGCTTGTGGACTCGGTGCAGGTAACGCCGCCGAGCCCACCTACGATAGAGCTGAACAATGCTGGACTGGCTGGTCAAGCAACCCAGGAATGCTGTGGTAAAAGGCGGAAGAAGAAATGCTGCAAGAGCCCGTGCAAATATCGTATCAAGGGTGTATGTACGGTCAAGCATAAACCATCTTAATCTACCGCACTAAGCACGAGAGCTTGTACTGGGAGAAAGATTTTCGAGACTGGTTATGGAGGACGGCTAATTCAGGCCTAGGAGAAAGCGGAGCCTGATACGTTGATTGTTGGACATATCTGTCATATCGATGAGGGGTCGGTGAATCCACGGCATGCTCGCCACTGTGGACAGCATCGTATCCTGAGCATATTTCATTTGGCTGACGCCGATAGACATTCGATGAATGCATGCTACTGGACTATGCGATACCCACGTCTGCTCGCGATGACTCATTGTCCGTGTCTGCTGCTGCCATCAAAGAGTCCAAGTTGGTCATCCACCATGCTGACAATACTTCGCAACTGCTAAGCAGAGCTATCTTCTCTGCCCGTTCAGCATCCTCTCCAGCTTCTCCTCTTGTTCCTGGAACCTCAACAACAAAAAGGTTCTTTGGACTAGCAGCGCGTCTGAAAGCCTGCTTATCTCTCCTTCTCGGCTTCGTATTCGAAGCGCCATTCAAGCATTTCGTGGCGCTGTGGAAGCTACTCGCTCGCCCGCACCTGATTCCCGCAAGGCATCCCACCGTCCTTGACAAAACCGCCAGCATTTGACGCACTACGAGGCGCTTTAGGTCTTGATCACGTAGGCTCACTTCATTACAATGTCACTCATAAGTTCACATCAATCGAGTGAATGTTCGTGACAATATGCCACAGATAATTCGCAGAGGGATCTTTGCAAAAATAACTTGGTAAGCGTTGGCCGCTGACGCTGACTCGCAGTGTTGTTCAACCAGGTGCCAGGAATACTGAAATCATTCGACAGGATAGAACCAAGACTATGGCGCTCTTGTGTACATAGACGCTGTGCCGACATCGTGTTCATCTACAAATCAACAGAATTGTAGCCACGTTAGGACTTGTCGCGTCTCCCTTCAACCCGACAATTTGGACCGGGAATGACTAAGTCAATGCATCTCGTACGCTCGGACAGAGCCGAGACGCGCAGCCGATCGAACACCTTGCGGCTCGCCCGGTGCTCCGAATCTCTGGGTGCGCAGACGTGACCCATCTGCCTGTTTAGAATCTCCTAGTGAACACTTCTCCACATTGCCTTGTCGTGTCGCGTCGGAGTCTAAACTTCTACAAGCTCACCACGTCTTCAACCATCGCTATCGATATAACACAGCCAGCTGTGTCTTGGCGCAAGATCTCCCCGCCGATGTGCCCAGATTCTAACGTGCCATTGCAGATTATTCCGGCATACTGCGGCAGACGATCGCTCGAAGCCAAAGCTCCGAGCCAGCAGTACTTGACGTCAGCAGAAGAGCAAGCATGGGTAGACTACCTCCTGCATATGTCCAGTCTGGAAAGACCTGTACGCTTGAAGAGTATATAAGTTGTTTGGCTCTCATCTTCGCCGGGATTAGGCTGGTCAAGGACCGACCACGTAAACAACCCGGCAAGAACTGGGTCAAATCTGGCTCGCTGAAGGGATGTTGATCTTGCCGTGACCGGGGACGGATGACACGGAAGATGGCACATCTTCTCGGCAGCGAGGCATGCCTGACGTTGATATGTTGACGCCGTACCTGACATTCATGTCGTTTGATAGATTGTGAGGGTTTACTGCAGGCTAATTGACGTCTGTTGGCGCCGCAGGGCTGCATAGCCACTGTCTCATGTCGCGCTGCCAACGTGATGCTGGACGGGCTAACAGCGACATATGCAGTGTCGCCACCTTCAACGTGCTGGCAGTCCACTTTCCCCTTCCGCCACGTCAGCCTGCCAAGAATCTTGCCGTAGGTGTGCATTCAGCCGTGAGCTGAGAGCGGTGGCATGGCCGTCTGAAAGAACAGTTTTAAATCGCTTACTGGCGTCGTATGACCACAAGAGTGGCAGGAAAGTGCGTATCCGCGATCGCGAATGCCTCGGTCCCGCATCAGCAATGCCTCGCCCGCCAGGGCGATCGAGCGGACGTCGATCAATCGTGGCTGCACGAGGCGTCAAAAGAATGGCAAGCAGGATGCTGAAGGTGGTGGCGCGTGCGCGACTGTGTAGTTCCAGGCGCCCGGCCGAAGATCAGAAGCAGCGTGTGGTGTTTCCTCGCGCCGGGGCTGATTTGGTCTTTCGCAAGTCTCACAGCTGTCCAGCAGCTGTCTTACAACGTTCGTTGTAGATATTTGCGAATCGCCGCGTTACGAAATGGCAATGCCGATATTCAATGCAGCCATGCAACGCAACCAGCGTACAGGCACACTGCATAGACGCGACTGAGACGATCGGAAGGGCTGAAATGAGCAAGGCTGGCGGGGTGTCCGGGTGAGCCTGAACAGACAAAGAGAAAGCGAAGTTGCGAGGCATAGATTATTTATGCAAAGCTGGGCGCACGGGCCCGGGGCCAGCAGTCCATTCCGGATGCGGATGCGGCCATTTCCTCACGCGACGGACTGCACAGTAGCTGGTTGCACTCTGTCTCCGCTTGATATTATTGAACTCCAACAACTCCGTCTCCTGCGCTGCGCTGTTCCAGTATAATTGCTAAGTTAGTAAGTTTGAGCACCATTCTTAGCCCACCCTTGACGATCACGATTCTCGTGAAGCTGTGCCGCCGCTTAGCAGACACCAGCAGCAAACATTGGCCAAATCCAGGCCGTGCCACGATACTCTTACGTCTACATGACCATATCTTTTTGTCCTTCCTTCTCGGCTGGCCAGGAACACTGCGATGCCAGGTCGACGGACTTATTCTTTGGGAATTGCAGAGGTGCGATTGCAATTCTACGGCGCAACTTGTCGTCAGCAGCTCCGGTGGAGAAGGCTTGTCCGGAGCTTCGAGTGCGGCAGACCAACAACGTTTCAGTCATTGTCAAGTACGGAACACAACCAGTACGGATTCAGCCCACGAGGACATGCTTCCTTCTAGCCCTTTGCGTGAAGGCCGGACGCAAGGACGACGAGTCACTGACGTCGAGAGATGTATGGGCTGGTCCGAGTACACACAGTTGCCCGGTAGGGGTAATAATCGACATTCGGTGACTACTTGTGAGCGCCATGAATGAAACCTCCTCGCTTTGCACATTTCTACTTCTCGTTCTCATGGTGAGACTTGCGCTCCGTCTGCTCAGATTCGGTCTCGTAAGCCCTGTAGGTCAGCTGCAGCAGCTACCAACACCATATGTCCCTTTCGTGGATCCTGCCCTGTAATGTCCAGATGCTCACGACCATGCCTGCCCAAGAAAACTCTCGGCTTTGCTTATTTTTCTCCGTCATCCTCAATGCCTGCCGGGTGCATGTTCTCTCCCATCGTGACCGTCCAAGTATACGTCTGCGTTTTGCCAGACTCTATGTAGGTGGTGCTCAGGTGAGCGGCGAAACCTCTCCGTGCCGCCAAGTCTAGTGCCTCGTCGAGTCCACAATGGAGAAACGACCTTGCTGTCGACTCGTCTGCTGCTCGTGCCGGTCGCCTCGGCGTTTCCGGATATGGCTGCTGACTATGTCTTCTTGAATGGTTATTGTCTGCCCGCACTTGCGTTGCCGTGGTCGTCGTGTCGAGATTGTTGGAGTTGGAGTTGGAGTTCGAGTTCGAGTTCGAGTTGGAGTTCGAGTTGGAGTTCGAGTTCGAGTTCGAGTTTGAGTTCGAGTTCGAGTGCGAGTTGGTATTGTTGGACTCGATGGTGGGAGGACTCGATAGAAACGCTTGGAAAGCTGTCGGCTGTGCGTTGTAGTACCGCTTGCTTCCGTTTATACCACCGCTCCCGCCGAGCAGAGCCGGATCGTAGGCGACGTTGTAGAAGGGTGCGGACGAATCGTGTTGAAAGGTATGGAAAAAAGCGGGGTCGACCTCGACTCCGAGCATGTCGGCGCTGTTGGTCGCGTCTGACATGGCCGTCTATGACACGTGGCTGCACATACGTGGGACTTGTATGTGCTTCTCGGTGACAGGCATGGTGACAAGCATACATTATAATGGTCCGAGGCCGCAAGCCTCGTACCTCCGTTGCCAGTCTATGTTGAGAGCAGCACCGTACGGCACAGTCAGTCAATGGTCCCCAGATAACCCTTCTCTATCCTTCGTGTGGCATGAAGTGTTGGGTGCGGCGTTGCCAGCCTCACTCGTCCTCTGAGCTGCTTGCACGAGCACATGATGGGCAATCGTTCCGTGTGGCACGGCGCGGAGAAGTCGGCGTCAACTTGCGAGAGAAAGGGTCTCCAATCCTCGATGCCCAGGTCGCCATGTCATTGGACGAACATATATACGGGCGAGTCATGTACTTGGCCGTCAAGAAGCATGATGTGATTTAATTGGCATCCTTGCTCGTAATTTTGTGGTAGACTAGCTGAAGGGGAAGTGTGCTTTTGCGGGCAACTTGCAGCTTTACCGAGTCATTGACCAAGCGACGATCTTGTCTAGCCGAGATGCAACCTTGTGAGACCGACTAGCCGACGGGTGGGATGGCGCGTACCTGATCTGCATGTGGCGCTTGGATGGGTCCGTACTCAGGCAAAGCAGCAGGGTCTCGATGGCATTGCATGTTGTTCTCGGCGAGGCTATATCAGCATGGCGTACCGACAAGTCCGATGGTCAAAAAGACCTACTTCGGCGCGCAGATGACGCCAGCGGCCGCTAGAGACAGCTTATGTATATCGTGATTCGTGCTGGGATGCAATAGCTCACTATCCTGGCCTGAAACAGTGGTACGATTGACGAGGCAACTAATAAATGCTCAGCAATCAGTCAAGGTTAATGATTGGCTGTCACTGCTCGATCTTGCGGGTCGAATGGACGGATGATCCATTTGCTCCATGAGAATCACAGCCTCCTGCAACGTATAGATAGGGCAGTTCAAATCCGAGCGCCAGATTGCTCGGAGGTGAATGATTTCATGATCATTGCTGATTAGCTGGACTGAGTGAGGGGTGTGGAGCAGGAAGTTTCATCAATGATCCGTCAAATGCCAATTGTTCTCTGGGGTAATCCTGGAGGCGGTACTGCAGTCATCCCGTTTCGTGACCACCATGCCCTTGTACCAGATGCAGATACTCTTTTTCCTGCCGAAAGCCATATTTGCAAGTGGTGTGAAATGGAGGACACGCCATGCTGAATGAGCATAGAGCAGTCCCACTCTCGCGCTGTGCGCAGTCCTGCAGAGTTAGCCCATGGTATTTCTCCGCGCCGTGCCCTTGCCTCAGCGCTTTGCTGGTGCGCCAGCTTTGGAGCTTGTCCAGGCGCCCATCTGATCTGCACTGATCACGCTGATCGCTGTCTGGCGTCTGATGCTACAGTGATTGAAACAGGCTGAGCTATTCATATCTATTATCACCATAGCATCGCTCGGAGAGACGTTCAACGACGAGGACGTAAACCTGATCGTCGAACACCGTACACTGGTGACTTCTACTATGGCTACCGAATTGACAGATAAGAAGTCCGATCGACTCCGCATGTCCGCTCAATCCCGTCAGGGCGCACGTCTGTCCGATATTGTCCGTCATTTTCAGGCTGGCCGGATGGTCAAGATCTCGGTATAGTGGTAAAATCTACCGGTATCAATTAGCCGTCCAGCGCAACATGCAGAGGCTTGCAGAACAGCATCTTCGTAATCGAGCCTGACGAGGTGGATGATGCGCTACCGGTCGGCTGCGAGACCAGGTATCAATCACAGTATCTCGAAGCTTTGTTGAGGTGCGATCCCGCCAAAGGTGTGATAGTAAGCTGCATTGATGACTACGACCCTGGCGTTGGTTTCGAGGTGATGTTGAAACGCTCCGTGGATGCTGCTACTCAGGTGCCGAATTATCACTATCCTAGCGCAGCGCCCGGCAATTCTGGCCGATGTGTGTACTGTAGGAAACATGCCAAGTCGTGGAAGGGCAGCCAGTATGATGGATCCCCAAACATTGATGACCGTCCCAGACCCGCACTACGTGCGAAGTTCCATCTACTATCTTGCGAGCTCAACCACGCCTATGAGAAATTCGGAACGCCACTTCATATATCGCAGCTCTACCTCGAAGCGGATGTCACTCACCTTGTTGCTTGTTCTTGGGACGAATGTGACCGAAGCTTCAGCGATTTCAGGAAAGATGGAATCGCCGAACACATGTCTTCACATCTGGGGAGCGTCATAGAGGCCAGGCCGCGCGGATTGTACGAGTGCGCTTGGGGCATTTGTGGGCACAGGTGCGACGACCGCTGGATATTGGCGAAACACCTTTTGCAACACCACAATTGACCTACGTTGCAGACTCGTCTCTGTCGACCGACAGTATTGTTTCCAATGCGCCAGGTACTACGATTCTGGCTGCTCGTGGGTCCAGCATTGCCACGAACACGTCATTTCCGCAGAAAGTATTTGCTGACATATCGAAACAAAGGACGTATGCGTTCGAGCCGGGACGTGGCACTTCTGTCTGCATAACCCGAATCTTGGATACCAATAGCGGTTCTCGCAATTTCGGAGGGCAGAGCAACTCACAAAGCATGTCTTGGCATATCTCAACAGGATCTCCTGGCCTTCATCGTGCCCCTTCGAGGGCTACTTCGCTGATACGATCAGCTGTAAGGAGGAAGGTTACAAGCATCTCGTCGAACACCATGCTCTCAATGAGGCTTTGAGTGACATGCCCTTTGGATCACCACCAAAGCGAGTCAAGAGTGTTAGTATCCCAGTCATGGAGATGCGGGAGACCATATGGAAGAGTCAGGCACTTCCAGCAAATGGTCCACTTCCCAAACACGACTATGAGCGAGCGTGTCTGATTCATGACGGAAAGACTATGGACCTCGTGGACGCCGAGACTGCTATGCGAATCGGTGGAAGATACGCTACCTGGACGAAGAATTCGGATCGCAATGATTTCGACATCCGGGGACTTGTCCACCAGTTGATCATCGACGACCGAATGGCGCCATAGCGATGGATGTCCCGAGCGTCAGTGCGAGTGACGGGGAGGACTTCAACAGAATCAACATATTCAGTGTACGCTTGCACAAGGCGCTGTAGCCTTCTCATTACTCATCCGAGAACACCTTCAGTGAGGGCATAGTGGACATCCACGAAAAGACCTCAGGCGCTCCAGACATGGCTACTCAGCTCTATGAGTGTGAGAATGTGGTCAGACAGACAGACCATGAAATTGGACTCAGGCTTGTGTGGCATTGGGATGCAATGAGAATGTGAGATTTGGTGGCAAATCTACATGAGCTGCTCAGATTATACGCAAGGTCTCAGTCGCTGCTCTGCAGTCTCTCCTGAATATAAGACTTCCACCAGGACGTCATCAGCACCCAAAAGTCTCCTTGGACGCAGAGAAGTTCTTCCGCCTCGCGTTGGAGTTCATCTCGGATGTCATAATCGTTTTGAACATGATACTCGAGTGCCATGAACATGAGTATGATCCCTACAGTGCATTCTTGAGGTTGGAAACTGTGATAGCTTCGTGCCCAGCTTAGAGCTTCTTGCCACCGTGATAGAGCTTTCCTCGTTTCACTCTATAGATGGGCAAGGCGAGCAGAGCTCATCAGTACTCTCACATGGAGAAATTTATCCCCCATGTCGCGGCTGTGGATACCTATCGTGTGAACCCCATCCAAAGCGTCGGACTTTTCGAGGACTTTATCAATTGTGCTGCTCGCTTCCGCATTCTTCCCAATGCCGATAAGGACATCTACCATCGATCACTGTACACGACGTTCGAGTTTGCTGTCCTGGCGCTTCGGCATTCCTTGGAAAGACATACTGTGCAACAGATCGTAAGCTGCCTGGGATTCAAAGAAATCGCAACATGTATCGGTCAGAAGGCACATCACATGTCCTCTGGCAGAGTCATGCGGCTTCAAGACAAGTAAGCAATCCCCCAGACTCTTCTTCGCTGATTTGTATAGTTGCCGCGCCCTCTCCAACTTCGCCGTGGCAATAGCTCGATCCGGAGCAACACGAGTTTCTGCTAGTGAGTATCTGTAAGAAATGAGGATTGGCGCTCGGATGAGCGACCAATCAGGGCGCGGCTGGACCGCCGCCAGCAGAACATAAAGGGAGCCAGACATCCAACCATTCTGGATCACGCATCTCACGAGTGATCCAAGTGAGCGCAGCTCACGCTCACTGTGAGTGATCGTGAGATCATGAAGGATAAAAGAACCGCTTCCTTGTAAGTAGTCTACTGTAGTCAACCTCGTCTTCCATCTAGAGACACCCTTGTCTTAGATAGCGAACATTGTATTGCCAGGCTGGCCTGACAATACTTCC
The DNA here is from genome assembly GCA_007556565.1 of Elsinoe fawcettii. NCBI lineage: Eukaryota > Fungi > Ascomycota > Dothideomycetes > Myriangiales > Elsinoaceae > Elsinoe > Elsinoe fawcettii. The sequence continues at coordinate 145,715 of SWCR01000020.1, forward strand.
AATCGTACTTCATTATCTGCAAGGCATACCTTCTCCGACTCTTACCTCAGTGCTATACTGCTATAGAAGCAGAACTACCTCGTTCTCGGCTTAGCTCAGACCACTAGCGTGGACTGTGTTGGACGGTTCGTGACAGTATCCTGCCGGAGATCCCATAAACGTGCTATCTCGACCGCTTCGGTCACAACGTTCGTTTGCAGGAAGTTCTTAATCTGGGAAATATTTATTCTACCAAGCAGGCTGTTGAGAAGTCCTGGGTGAGGGTCCGAATATATCTCTGTTGGCAGGCTGGCTAACAATGTCACAGAGCCTCCGTAGTCTCCTTGAACGCGGAGCAGCTTGCTGGGTTCGAGTATCCATCGAAGCCGAAGCTCTTTATCATCATCGATAAATTCTCTGGCGACCTCAAGAGACTGGGTTCGTCGAGCAAATGCGCACAATCTTGAGACAACAAGAAGACAGTCTCCCAATTCTTGTCGAACAGACACGGGATAGCCCAGACCCCGGTGAATACCACTTGATTCTGGATGATCGGACCCATCCAATCGGCCATCTCTCTCCATCTCCTCCAGTCAACGCGAACTCAATAAGCGATGCGCTCCTGAATACCTACTTAGGTTCCCACAGCTCATTCCGGGGGAAGCAGTGGCAGAGGAAACGGCATACCTCCACACGAAGTTCCTGTTGATTGACGGTAGGATCGACTCGTATGGCGGTCACGATCTCCCGTTTGAGGTGGTGCAAGGTCTCGCCATCCACAAGATCAGTGGTGATCAGGTCTGTCAAGCTGCTTAGTGCCCGCCTGAGCTGCATCGTATCTCTCGGGAGGACAAAGTCTGGAGAATCTGATGTACGCATCTCAACCTTGGTCATGTAGCCGTCCCTACCCTAGCGGATGTGCGGGCCTGCTCGTGTCCAGAGGAAGTCAAGCGGGATTCGCGTCCGTCAGGCATATAAAAACAAAGTGAGCGAGCGTGCAGCAAGATCTAGTGTTCTGAGAATCGAAACAAGCGAGATGTCACAGACTTTGTCGTCGAAGGTGTGTCGTATGAGGTCGAAGCGATGTTGGCATTGCAAAAGCCAAGAAGACTTGCTAGTGATGATCTCGGACATCCATGGAATAAGTTGCATGGACGACAAGACCGGCAGTGTCGATGCAAATGACAGGCTCTCGAACTCGACACGACAAAATGCCGGCAACAATGAGACCTCGGGAGCACCTAAGGATTCCATCCTCAGCATCTTGAGGCCAAGCTTCAGGTCCGCGTATGGTTGCGCCGGTGATGTCTCCATGAAGAACATCTGCATCAATTCTGATTCCTTTCTGAAGGGCTGGGTTTGATTCCATTCTATAAAGGACAGAGCCAAAGACCGTAACTTCAGCGCACGATGGAAGGGGGTTTGCGTACGGGTATTCGAATCTTTATCACCAATCACCTCCCGGGAATTTGTATCACTCAACGCTTCGATCTCGATTAGTTTTACTTGTAGAACATTTGTCAAAAGAGCTGCAGCCGTAGTCCTGGCCGACATACGCATCTGAACGCCCCGGATCTGATCAGCAACGCCCTCCAGCTCGTGTAATGTTGCATTCTGAATTCGCGCGGCCGCAGTCGCCACGCCTGGGACGCTGTGTACGTCCATTCCGTTTGTATAACAATGAACATGTAAAGCGCTATGAATGTGGCAGATTGGGATAATTGTTCATCTTGCCTCGATCACGCCACCCCGACGTCAAGCTGGATCCTTGGCAGAGGGTGCGGGAAATGGGGCTACTGCACATGCACGATTGTAAGCTTCCGGTCTCCGGCTAGATGAGTTGACGACGACCAGCTTCTCCTTCTCAGATCTCGCGCACGCTGCGGGTAGCCGCCCAGTCGGCTCTTCATATCGAAAGAGGCCCGCGTCGAGACGAGAGGCCATAGGGGCAAATATAGATTGTCGCATCTCAAAAATATCTGGCCAGTCACAAGTCACGTCCAGCGGCACAGAAGCGAACAAGACCGTCGTGTCACTGTTTGAGCAGCAGTATGACACGTCACTCATGGAGACTCCGTTTATAATTAGAATCGTGACGCAGCATTACTTGAGCGCTATGAGCAAGATGCACCGCGTCAGCATATATACCTTGTTTTATTCCAGCTTTTACTCGTTACTCCTTGGCACCCTTCTGTTTGCCTCCGACATGGCACTCGATCAGTGCACGGTACTCGTGCATCAGCACCCACGACATCAATTCTACGCACCATCTCTTCCGTCTCTATGCTTCCTCAAACGCATCGTGTCTCATGGTATCTGCAATGGAAGCCTCTGCCTGATGGTCGAATTTGGTACTACCAACATACTGGAAGACGACATCATTCTCGTTGAAGGACAAGGACGGATTCAAAGAGTGCTCCTCTCCAGATATCCGCTTTTTGAGCCACATCGGGCCCATTTACCTCTTGAGGACTTCGAGAAGCAGTTCGGTATCATCCCGCCATTGCTATTGAGTCTTTACCTCCATCACATCGGGATGATCGACCTCAACTTTCCTTTCGGCGTGGCGAAGGACGATCGTTCATCCATGCTGACGGCTCTTCGTTTCGATGCTGCAGGGGCAGCAGAACATCGTGTGCTGCACGGATGGGAGGACACATCAACTCAATGCTGTTGGCCAGATTTTGCACCGCTAAATGTTCCACACCCTGCCACGACACTGTCTTCGTCCGAATCGTCCCCCACCTACACCTTTGGTCTTACAACTACGTCAGTAAGCTTAGGGTCTTCACCGACCGGCTAGATTGGCCCTCCAAACGCCATATCAGATAGCTTTGGTAATGCATATCAGAATGTTTCCGTATGGCGTCTTCGCATATCATCCTCACCCATTTCTTGCTCTCTTACTTGCGCAAGTTTCATTGACCCAGACGCGTCCAAGGTGGCTCACCAATGTTTTGAAATCAGTAGCAGTGGGTAAGTAGAAGGCCGTTATTCTCTAACAATCGGAAACCGGCGTCTACTGAAGATATATGCCGTTCCGTCTGCTTACCTTCACAAGCTCGGCCTAGCGCTCAAGGTCCCTTGCTATCTACAAAGCTTGTGTGGTTGCCTGAGATCGACTTTCTGTCCGTTTACCACGGTGTTCTATTATTTGAGCAGAAACTTCAGCCTCCAGAGCATATTTATTCCCCTCAGCCGGAAATTTGGGTCTGTCACATGCCATTCATGAGTGTATTCGCCATACCACTAGAGCCATTCCTCCAGATACGCCCATCACCAGAACTCTTTCTGCGTCTCGGCATGCAGCTTGTCACCCTCGAGTCATGTTTGCTGCAGCGACTCGGGGACGTCCCAGGATGATTCGTGGCAGGGTCTGCCTCTTTGGACGGCGAAGTGGCAGATGAGAGGCTTTTCGTCTGCGAGAAGGTACCGCGGACAAAAGTCACACGGGGTGACACAAACCAGAAACACTATCTCCGTCAGTGAAATTATGAGTCAGCTTCGAAAGCTGCTCACCTTGTCAATATGAATAGTACTGCTTGGATCGCGAAGTCCGACAACAGATCATCCGCCTTCATTGATATATCAGCACACACTTGCAGGAGCATACCAGGCAGATGAGCAATTCGACAAGACGATCGCTATACCTAGGCATGCCATCCGGCCAAAGGGAAACATTGTATCGCGTCGGCCATTCATCTCTCCGAGTATCTGGTAGCCTACTCGCGTCTATCGAGAGGCACTCATTTTGTTGAAGACAGGGAGGTAAGCGATTGCGACATGGATTCGCCTGAGGACCATAGCGATTCAGAAGCCGGTCAATCATAATCGCTAGCAAAGAGGGCTGCACTTCACGGAGTAGAATGACGATACGCTTTATAGCCTGTTTCCTTCAAAAAGGACTACTACATGCAGACTCTGCTTCGAAAAGACCAACAAGCGACATGCGCCTCAGTCTCCAATATTTTCAAGTCTTCCCTCGCTTTCTGCAATTTTGAGGCCGTCGATAGTGTATCTTCTTCTCGACATAGCACCGATAATCGTGTCACGACAGAATACCACCAATTTAACCCGGACGAGTGACCGGGAAAGTACCTCTCGTCTGACACAAGGGATTGGACATCGACTCGGTGAGGCTTCATGAAAAACTATACTTCCAAAAAGCCTTTAAGGCCTGGTAAATCTATAACGGAGTTCGAAGGGTACAGTCCGGGAGTTCCGCCTGGGCTCTGGATCAAGTGTATAGCACTCAAGACAACTATCGTCAGTGTCGAAAGCTCAGATTCACATGAGTCACAGTGTCCCCATGGTCCTTTACAGTTCTTTCGGGTTGATGACGAGCATGACGAGGCGAAGGTGATATGTTCAAGCTCGACATGACGTCTATGGTCATTACACTCCCACTGGTTTCCTACCGAGATAGTGACGTTAACGGCTCCTGGCGCGCGGGCTGCCACTAAGGGGAGGCATCGACACTCGATGTTGCAGTTCGGCTGGAGTGCATTCAGTTGCTGCTATCATTAGGTGCTTGCCATGTGATGCAGAAGTCCTCCCCATGAGAATAGATCGCACACATGCCTTGGTACAGGCTATACTGTGCAGAACTTGATAAACAATCAAACCTGGATTTCGCTACGTATCTGCTAAGACGTCATTTGGGCGTTCCCAACTCTCTCTTGTCCAGCTTCCTGTTAATTGCACCAAGGACCACCTTCAAGATATCCTGACCTGTCAAATCTCCCTTCGCAATCGTCCAATCCAGACCTCCAATTTTCTTGTCGAATGCCAAAGTATCGATCCTGCCTCTCATAGCTTCACCGGCTACCTACATCATTCAAGTCTCTCTGTGACTGTACGGCATATGCGTCATCTCCGACTTGGAAGAATTACAGCCCGACCTGCCAGGTAGGCGGGTCGAGTTTGTCCACATTTTTGGCAGCTGATATGAGAGGACCTTCGATATCTTCCGTGGGAGATTAATCCGCGTTGTCAATGAAATTGAATGGTAATGAAATTGAATGGTTTCACAGAATCTTCTTAGCGATCGGCTGTTCTTGCGAAGCTAGTAACACGAGCGGAATCCTGGGTGGCACGCTTCGCGCTCTTCTCGTAGCGTGTTCCATGGATAAGTCACTAACGCAAATAATCAAGGTGTATCTTCGAACCTAAGTCACAAGAGGCTTGGGCTGGAGGTGGAGATGGACTGCTGCAGCGAAGTCCATGGCCCACAATAAGATCGGAGGGACTCCAGTACAACCGCATTTCTCCAGCCACACCAGAATGGATCGGAGCAATTGAAAGGCCGGACTCTAATGTACAGAACATTTGCATACAGTATTTTCTCGATGCGCAACTTAGCCAGTACAATGATACAAGCGTTCGTGACCATCACACGCAAGCTGATGGCGCTGGTTAGAAGTAGTGAGCCCTTCATTACCAGCCAAATGAATTAGTGACGGCCACATATTGGTTACAGCAAGCAGTCAAACTGTTTAGAGACTGCGCCCAATCGCACCATCTCGCATTACTCATCTAGCATAAAGCCTGCAGAGTCGTCGATGCCCAGTATATGGTCTGACTGGCCGTGATGTTAAGAGATGTCAGGTGGGAGAAGGATCCACAGCGCAGGATGACTTCTGCACGCCCATTTGGCGTGTCCTGACCGACCTGTATGCGGAATTTCTGCTCGTCGAAAGCATTAGGAAGGCTATCGCTACAGTTCAGAGCTGCCGTTGTCTGCAGAGGGACTAGAGTTTGATCGGTGGTCACAAGATACCCGACTCGACATCTGGGCAGATCGTGGGCTGCAAAACTACCGCCCTGGCCAGCTGGGATCTGTAATGCTGCGGTCAAGCCGCCCGTTGTATCGTCTGCCATGGTGAAGAGTGGTAATACCGCTACTATTGACCATGTACCGGAGAATGATTTGTGGAATTTCATTATGCTGTCTTCTGTGCTTGAGAGTGATTGAGGAGACCTCGGAAGAGCGATAAAGCAGTCCTCATTATATCTTTTCCTTATTACGTTGAAGACTACGTAGTAGTAACGAACATGATTTGTCTAGTTTGTACCCTTATATGCTACACTTGCACCTACTACTTAGGATAACAAGATATGTAGGATTATCTATTAGTCTAGAATCATTATAGTTCCTATAAGACGTTAAAAATGTTACTATCATCTTCTATTAGTTTACTAGTAAGTATACAAGATATAGTAATTATAACTTATTAGATCCAAGCTAAAATATATACTATAGTATCATATCTAAGACACTTTAGAACTAATAATATAGCTTCTTTTCTAAACTATACTATATTTATTTCTAACGTCTAGACCTTATTTAGCTAAAAGAAAATTTATAGAATAACTTAATAAATTATTTATTAATACTCTAATAAACTTTATTAATATAGATAGTATAAAATTTTTAGATATAATTTTCTTTTAGATTTTAGACTTTATATAGTATATAATCTATAGCTTATCAACATATTATCTTATTTATAATCTAGTATTAAGCTATTATCTTTACATAGGATTAAAGTTTAAGAGAGAGTTTATTTAATTAGATATTAGGATTTAGAATCTAGCTAATTATATCCCTAGTAAGTATACTATTTAGTAATATTCCTACTATATACTTAAGAGGCTTTAGCGCCCTAAGTATTATTAAGAGAGCTATTCTTATACTACTAGTATTAAATAGTCTACTCTATAATAATTCTATATAACTATACTTTAATAAGACTTTAAGGTTTAATAAAAATTATAGAATTAGACCTAGTTATTTATAAAGCTATTTAAACAAAGAGCTTATTCTATTAATAATCTACTCTAGATACTAATAAAAAAGTAAAGAAGATTTTTTTTCTAGTATCTAATAATAAGACTATAGGAGATTTCTAGTAATATATTATAGAATGTGTTAGCTTAACTTATATTAAATATAGAATTAGAATAAATTTAAGCCTTTATACTCTCTATTCTAGCATATTATAGTACTTAAATAGTATATTTATTATAATAAAACTATTATAAATATACTAGAAATAAGTATACTTACTATTTTACATTATACTAAGGTAGTTATAGAGGTATCTAAGAGTTCTAGATTAGAGGTCTATTAGTATTAAGATAATCCTTTATTTAAAAACCTTATTATGTCTTAGGGATTAAACTACTTTAGTTTAAAAATCTAAAGATAAAAAGAGCACTTTAACCTAAAGATGATTAAGACATGAATTGCCTCGACTATGATTCTGTTTAACGCTACGTATGTCGCAATATATAGAATGCCCCTCAAGCCAAACACTTGGGCTGCCTCTCCTGCGTCGCGCGAGCCTAAGCGTCACGTGAGGGCCTCTAGAGCCGCACCACGTCTTGGTAATCATAAGAAATTCTCTGCACGTAATGCTCACTACAAATAGAGAGGAGAAGTAAAAGCTTTGTGGGCATGTATTTGTCATTCCTCGTCTGGGCAATATCCGCCTTTTGACATATTTTGGCCATTGCTTCTCCTGTCACTGATTCATGCATCGGCTTATTCGGCCAACCTGCAGCACAAGGTGAGCTTCAGAGCAGCCAAGTAATTGCTGGCCTGGAAGAAGTGACGTGTACAGTACTAACACTATGGTTCCGATAAGCTTTAGTGGAGCTTCGCTAGTAAAATGTGCAAAGATGTTCATTATACCCAAGATACACATCACGTTCTTTCACCTACAATTCTTTTCTTCGTCCACATCGATTGAGTGAAAAATTGTCTTCTCCACAAGACACAAGCACGTCAGATCAGACGGGAAGAGATCGGCGTCATCATGTGCGATCAGAATTGTGGGCGCCATATAAGTCAGGTCAACCTCTGCACATCGAATGGCCGCCAATCGAGCGAAGATGAGGCCATCAAAGCGTGCTACGAGAGATGATAGGGCGAATTGCGAGCGGAATAACTCACGACACCTATTTATCATCGATCATCCTCACGACATGCACTTTGGGGACTTCGAAAGGGGCAAGAGAGCCCTTGGAAAACTGGCGGAGAGGCTACCCGGGGGAATCAACATCGCTATACCTTATTGTCGATTAGAAGCCAGTACTCTGACGACTGCAGAGCAAGTGGACAATTTGTTTTCATGTGCAGAGGAAAACTCGGTGTTGGACCTAGTCGATCCTAACCATGGACTCAAATATTTCCCACTCAAATCGGAGTTTGCGATCAACCCACAGACCAACATTTTCGAGCGTGGTTATCCCTTACCATACCGAAGGATCCATCAGAACGTTCGACAATATGAAGATGCTCCGAACAGCGAAGGGGAGCAGAGCAATGAGGAGGAGCAGAGCAACGAGGAGGAGCAGAGCGATGAGGAGGAGCAGAGCAATGAAGAGGAACAGCGCGACAGAGAGGAAAGGAGCGATGGAGTTGGACAAAAAAATGAAGAGCAACAAGAGATAAATCAATACTGCGGATACAAAGGTATGGAGCAACGGCACAAAGACGAAGATAACATTTCCGAAGTGTCATGGCAATATGAGCAGCTACTGATGGATGATTTCGGACCACCTTGCCCGTTTCATACGGGCAAGAGCACTGGCAATACAACTTCTGATTGTAGTATGCTCTCTGATCAGGCGGGTTCGTCTTCCGATGGAGCACGATCGAGGAACGTCCCCTATAACATCAATGACTACCACGGCTGCAGAGGAGATGATAAGGACTGTGCAACTCCCAACAAGGCCAGAAGAAAGTATAAGCCACGAAGGAGTTCACTCTCCTCTCACCAATCGGAGGCTTCGATTCGAGAAAACGCATGTCTCGATGCACACATGCTAAGTGCTACATTACCTCACGAGTCAACGATCGGTAGATTACTGCGGAAGAACGTAGAGCGACACGTTCGCTCGGCGCAAAGAGGTCGTCTACGTATCATTGTCTTGTCAAAAGACGTCTCTGGATCGAAGCTCGCATTCACACTATCATGGCTGAGCAGGTTCGATAAAGATCATGGTGACGGAGCTAAGGTTCGCATCATGATATGTCGACTGGGCGACTCATCCAAGTCTTGTGATGCGTTCTTGAGGCCAGCATGTGAAGCCTTTAGTATTCCATACTGGGTGGCTGCAAAGGCTAGGGCGTCGGAAATCATGACGAGGATCAAGCGGGATGATGTTGAACATCCTTACACCGAAAAGTGGACGGGCCCTCTATGTCCCAAATTCCTTTACCCTGACGCCGAGGCCATTATCTCTCATTTCGAAAGTTACCTCGACGTCATTGAACCTGACGAGACAATGAGACTGATACGGCTCTTCCAGTCATACGTATACTACTGTATGAGAAATCGTCAAAATGTCTTCAATTTGCATTTTGGCTGGAGTCAACTCGGTACTCGTCGGTAAAGGGGTAGCGTAGGGCAAGTGATGTTGCAAGTGGGTGAACAGTCGTTGTAAGATGCAATAGGTCTGATCTCAAGGACATCATAGTGCTTACTAGATATTTCCGCAAAGACGAATATTGCATGGGTCTCATGTGTCCCTGTCAAAGTGACTTGAGAATTTGATGACGACCTTTGCGTACGCAACTGACGTTATAGACCAAGGCGTATAACTCACTATATCATCGGAATCTTCCTAGCACAATCGCTCCAATGACCTTGCATGACTTACACGTGGGCTTTGACGGGGTTACTTGGGTGCGTTAACTTGAACGTGAAGACAGTACGTGTGAGACCAGTGGCCTCTTGATATGTCAATCTACATTTCCAGACTTGAAGAGTGTCAGTATCACTTTTGACGGATTCCGAGATGATCAATTCCTGCCAGGACCAGTCATACCTTACATGGATAGTGAGCAGAATGGCGCACCAAAGTTGCGTACCTTGAGATGTGGCAAGTTTACTGACGGGGTAGAATCTTTTGGAAAGGAAGAAATGATCACATAGCGATTCGATCTTAGATCTTTCATCATCACCCAGTCTGAAATGGAGCTGTATGAGCTAAGTTATGTCGGTTGGCTTCCACGAAATGTTCAACAGCCTAACGTTAGTGCTCTCGTCAATATCCAATACCCGCTCACACACAGTCGTTTGACTGCACACTACGACTGAGACAGAGGCTCTGATAAGCGACAAGGGTCGCAGTAATTACTTTGTTCCAATGGAGTGTAAATGGTATGAGCTCACGTCAGACTGGAACCATTACGCCACCATCTACTTGTGGTGCGCCGGAGCATACAATCTTACAAGGATCTCTGACATGTCCGGTCGCCTGGCGGTCAAATAGACGATCATTAATATCCTATCCAGAGCATCTTCTCAGAGGATGTCATGGGAAGTTTCATGTGATGACAGTATCGGTTCTCTCCTGATCAGAAGTGTGGTGCGAGTAAAGGCGTCCTCAATTCGCGGACGTCACAGCAGTAGTAATCAGTCGCGGTCTCTTCATCATCTGCCAGTACATAAGGTGCAGTCCGGAAACCTTCATTTACGCTTGTCTATTCACCTCCCACAATCGTAGGACACGCATATAGCTTTCTACTTCAGTTCGCCAGGGTAAGCGCCATATTGATTCCTCGTACAACATGTCTCTAGGGTGCTATGTCACAGCAATTTTCGTTGTTCACCGTGAACTGCAAGGACTATATAGCTCTATCAGGTGACGCGGTGCAAACAAAGTACTCGAAAAGAAACGTACATCTCGGATCAACTGAGCGAAACAGTAATGAGAGTTCTCGAGACCAAGCTGTGTTGAAGCCGAAGCATGGCAAGTGTCACGAACCGTCCAAACCCAAGGTCACGTGAGTGAGTCTTGGATGAAGCCGAGAACG
>SWCR01000037.1:0-27054 GCA_007556565.1 Elsinoe fawcettii
AACAGCCCGCATGGACCCGTAAGGGAGCTACACCGGGACAATGGAATATCAAATCAAATCGATAACTCAATCAATCAATGCAGGGACACCGGCAAAGGCCAAGTCGGTGATGCGTGTGCACTTGGTAGGGAAGTGGGCTAGCCACTGATCGACATACAAGAAAGGACGCTGGAGGAAATCATGATGATATTATAGTCAGGGATAGGGTCGATCACTTGTATTTAGAAGCTATCAGTGATAGCAGCGCCGCGTGTGAGATCTCGTCGATGAGCTCGACGTGTAAGCCACAGTCCCCGCTTTTGATAACAAGAATATGAATGTAAGCAAGCAAGTGAGTATAATGAGAAAGGATCTAAAATCCACAGAATCAACCTAATCTATCCTTCATCCGATCCAGCTATTTCTTTTACGCTTGAGTCACGCTTCGTCGAACTTAGGAGGTTTCGCAAGCAGCAGAGACGCCAGAGCTGAAGAAGCCGCCTGGGCCAGGCAAGAATCCAGCAAGAGCTCCAACAACCTTCAAAGCCACGCCACATCCGCCATTGCCGCCGGCCTTGGTGGAGCTGAAATTCACAGTGATACCGTCCGCTAGTAGGGTTCCAGCATTGTTGGTCATGGTGACTTTGATCTTGACCGGCATCTTGGTGGCCCTTTTCTTGAATTGGCATCCGCAAATGTCAGCGGCACAGCAGCCTCCGCACCCTTGGCCTCGGCAAGCAGCCTTCGGAAACCACTCTGGAGCGCCACCTTTACTTTCAAAACCACACGGAGCATAGACATTGTAGGCTTCGTCAGCACCGAAGACCTGGATGAATCTCCAGAGCGCCTTGACCAGTGCATCGCGAGAGGTCTCAAGGCTTAGGCCTGGGTCTCTGCCCCACTGTCCATCGATCGATATACCCACAGTGGTGTCGCCGAGCATACCGCAGTTGGTAGCGGAACCAACGACTTTTGATTCGGCAAGGGCGACGGCGTGCTCGTTGCCAGCAGCTGCATATATTTTCTTCCAGGTCGCTGCGAAGAGGTCAATGTCACCGACCTCGACGAGCTCTGAACTGTAGACAACGTGGATGTTGTAGGCCAAGGCCTGGGCCGACAAGCAGGCGGCCGCCAAGAAAGAGATGGTCTTCATAGCACTTTTGGTACGTCAACTACAGATTCCGCGAACAGATATGAGGTGCTCACGCAGATGGTAATGTGCCGGTTGGGACTTCCGGATGGAATAATTGGATTCGTAGGTGTTGTTGGTGCTCTGAGTGCTGGTGATGCCCTGATTAGGATGGTGAGGAGTGTATGAGCTTTTATAACTCAATCCCAGGCGTCCTCGCCGGCCTTTTGTCGTCAAAGTATTGTCTGCAGGCCCTGTGCTGAAGATTACCCTGCTCCCGAAATAGATTAAGCTGCCACTTGGGTAAGTCTGAAGCGCAAGGAAGGTTGGTCCGTGATCGACAGACCATGATTTCTTCCATTCCTTCAGTATGTTATTGCTTTAGCAAAGCTGGCAGGAGCCCGACTGAAGCTTGATCGTCGGTCAGACCTAGTCGTGCTGGAGTGCTAGCGTTATGTCGGGCCTAGCCCAATACCTCGAGACAGCGTCAGCCCCCGATGCCGACTGTATTTGGACAAAGTATGTTTTCGGCGTTGCTGTCTTGTCCAAATTCACCAACTCGAAGTGCGCCTCCAAGGGCTATCATTCAATTGCCAGATCCAAGACCCTCCGTAGATTTGCTCAGCGCGACCATCTCGTATACGAGCACAGTAGAACCATTTTTCAGGAGCGCATGACGTAGCAATCCTCCTTTCTGTTGGAAATGACGAGGACTTAGGTTTCTAAGGGCTTGGTGTATCTTAGTGTTTGGGGTTTCCTAGATGTTTTTTTTAAAACAAGTCTTGCCCACTGTGTGTACATACCTACCTCGTGCAACCCTCGTGCAACGGAGGAAAATTGCTCCTTCGTATCTTCGTGGTGAGCGTTTTGCCCGATTCAGTTTCAATTGCTGTCAATCTTGCCAGGGTGGTGTATCGTTACGTATGCTACTATCATGTAAGATGACGTCCCGTACTGGCGCAAAGTGTGTTTTCCAGACGGAGCACCACCAGTGCTACGGAGTGTTTCACCCACTTGCTCTGCACAGGGGATGCTTCTGCTTGAATTCCTTGCGGAGCAGCTTCGAGACCCTTTCGTACTCTCTGATGATAATCCGGCTCGACCAATGCTACCTTCTCCCGTGCCGTCAGTTTTGTGCCGCAACGTGCACCCGTTCGCTTCCTACAACACTGCTGTGCCCCGGAATCCAGGTGATCTTGACATCAAGTCCTTTCTCCCATATAGGTTACATTTCGCGCAGAACCGCTATTTCGAGGACGTTTGACGTGCGTGGTCGTCTTCGGCGCTCGACCTCCTTGACCGTGTCCTGACTGTCCGTCATAATTTAACCTCTGATCGTGTCTCCCCGAAGCAGCTCAAGAGCCGCCTTGATTGCGTATATGTGAGTAGTTCTAACTGTGCATGTCTTTTGTCGTCTGACCGTCTCTTGTAGTACAACTTTAGGTGGCGCTACCGCCTGCGAAGCTACAACCTGACCACTGCAATCCCGAACTATCTGTCGCGAATCGACGCATCGGTGTAGCACACGAGCTGGTTTTGACTCGGTGTCGTTTTACAGTCGTGGGCACACAGCATTTCTGCCGTCTCATAGATGAAACCTATTCCTCTATAGTGTTGCCACGTAGCTACAGTATGCGGGGCTCTGCATACAATGTTTACGTCCTTGGATCAGCAACTCAAGAATTCCGACTAATTAGTGTGCAGAAAATGGAATAATTCGTTCCATGGCTTATCCTCTGTAGGTCTGACTGACGAGATGGTGAGCCTCTGTCGAGGGTATTCTGATACCAGGTTAAAGACAGCTGTATCGTCCAAGGCATGGATGGCGGCCGCCTTGTCGCACAAATTCTACAGACTAATGTTCAAAGCTTGCTAACAGAGCCTTTCGATCCCCCTCTACACGTGCACATTGTCGTTCGCTGTTTCGCCAAAGTGTCCAATTTAGCTCGCAAATACGTAGCGGCACAGATCACATAACAAGTTAAGACGTTCGATGCTTCCATGGTTGGATTCAATCGAGGACTATCTTTTATGTTTATTGTGGATGTTGGGAACCGGAAAGAAGTGGCCGACAACAAGATCAAACGTGCTTCGACATGAATCACTCGTTCTGAGACGTTGCTAGTTTTCTTGGCCGCATTCAGTTCCAAGAGGGCGTTACAGTCATTTGTGTCTAGATATCGTACTACGAAGGCCAGATGTACTACTGTTCAGCTTTAAGAAGTCATGATGAGCTCTTCATGCGAGTTTAAACATGAATAATAATTGGGACGAACAAGGTTAAAATGATTTAAACATTAATGAAAAACTGGGTCCTTTGAATGTTATATTGTTACTCGGATAGATACGATGAGGGTAACACAGCCCTACTTAGACTAAAATAAATCAGAGTAGCGTATCTGCTCTAAACTACACTTACGTAACATCCTAGCGACTAAGTGGTAAGGGCTACACCTTTACTCTCGATGCCCTATAAAGTAAGAATTGTTAAACTGTAAGAGATCCTGCATCGAAGCGTCGCCGGTTCAACGCCGGACCGACATCGGGACCTGAACCACACAGTAGTCCTCTGATCTTGAGTAGCAAGATCAGAGATTAGTTCTTGAATCTACAGGACCTGACTGTCGCTACACCGTCGAACCACCATCGGATAACCATCGTGATAAGGTATCTACCGGGTTCTGTTACAACTTCCTCGAGAGTTTCCAAATTACTCACGAACTACTCTGATACGTGTAACACTCTAAGATCGGAGCTTGACCTATCGGCGAAGTGTTGCTAGGTAGATCTAATTAAGAAAGATAAAAAGACTTGTCTGTATTACTAATCGTTCAAGTCGACTAGACCGCTAGCAAACGTCCTGTAAAAGCGAAGGAATGTGTTCTCGATATCAAAGGAGTGGACGTTAGCTACAACTAACTAGTAGCAGAACAACCAGGGAGGCAAGCAACTCTAAAGCCTTTGACTGTCGCCCCCCCCCCTCCCCTCCCCCCCAAAAAAAACAAGACTAATGAGGAACATAATCTTTTAACAAACGAGATCTATTTAACGATGAAAACACCTCAACTATCCGCACTCCACTGTCAAGGCCATCAGTAGGTGCTAGTCGCATCGCTAAGATCCCTTGAGCTCCTACTTCGGGACCGCGGACACGTCGAGGACGTCTCCGGGTGCAAAGCCACGCGGATTTGTCCATGTATCCTGCATATTGCGAGGAACGATACCGTCAATGATACCGCCCGGGGTGTGGCGAATGCTGTATGAGGATGCATGGGGCGCCAGGTTCTGCACTATCACCTCGATAACACCTTGAACAGTGTAATAGGTTATGACCTTGACGGCACCGATAACGACGCTGTTGGAAATAGGTGTTCGACGATTGGGGATGCTAATGTGACCCGAAGGATTCGCCCGTTTGCCGAGGTCCGAAGTCTTCTCGCTAGAGGGAGTTAATATATCTGCTGTGCTTAGGGGCTCCATTACAGAGAATCTTACACCGAGAGATCAACTGGACCTTGAAAGAAAGCAGAGGCGACAAGATCTTCTGTGACTCTGCCGACATCGTGTGTCTCCAGTGGGGCGCTAGGCATGGCGGCTGCGAGACCAATCCATAGGCAAAAGATCGCCAAAGCGATCTTGGCTAATTGGGTACGGAACATTTCGCAATCGAACGCGTTTAGAGTAGCAAAGGATGCAGATGGATGATCGACGAACTTGTTTGACCTACTGGGCGCGGAATCAAGCTAGCTATATACAGCCACACAACTTGTTGTAGCATGTCTAGGTGTGGTAAATTTTGGACAGCTGCGTTTTCCATTGGGGTAGGGATACGGTCCAAGTGCCACGACCCTAAATAGGTCTATGGTGCACTTCATTTCCGTGCGAGACGTCTCCAGTGAGGGCTATTGCCGACGATCGCACGAGAGACCTCGGATTGTTTCGGGCCGTGCATGCTCGGTATGCCTACCATCAACTTCGTGAGGCATTCTAAATCTCGAGTGTGCTTGCAATCCACAGCCTAGACAAATATTGCTGTTTCATGAAAGGGCAAGGCTGCAATTCGCTATAGAACTAGTAGTCTAGATGAGCATGACTTTAGTACGTCGCAGTTATAAGAGTAGCCGGACCGGAAATCATAATATCCTATCAGTAGTAGTGCCATGTCGTGAAGCTTCTTTCGCTCTTCGGTATCTTCCTCGCCGAAAGCTTAGGGCAGGAAGCAAATGCGGCTGGTCTTGCGACACGAAAGCTGAGAAGCTAGAAGGCTTGGTCAGTCCGTGCACAGGATCACTCCGTGCACGCTTCAATATTGGTGTAGCGACTAACTCTATCGACCAATAGCTCCACCAATTTTGATTCAATCAAGATGTAACTTTGTATACTAGCTTTATAGAGTAGTCCCTACTGATTCTTGTAGTTCCATCAAGTTTTGTGCTTTGGTCGTCGAATAATCCTCCCTGACCTGGACTTTGGCTGGATAGGCACCTCTACAGCTTGAAGAGGTGTCTCTACACGACTAGACTTAGTAGATGCTTGCTCTTTACTTGAGGAATCTCGCAGTCTCTTGTTCTGAGCCTTGAGCTCTAGTTCAGCCTGTTTTTGAGCCTTTCTGGCTGCTCTCTCTGTCTCCCTTTGAGCCTTCTTCAAAGCCTCAGCTGCCTTGCGAGCAGCTTGAGCAATAGCTCTGCCTTCACGCCTCTGCTGAGCCTCCTGCTCCTTCCTTACCTCCTCAAGAGCCCTATCTTGAGCCCTTTGCTCTCTATTCTGTATCTCTTGCTCCTTCTCTTGCTCCCTCCTGTCTTGAAGCTCAAAGGCTGCTCTTACCTTGCCAGGGCTGAACAGAATTGCTCCAGAGCCTTCATTAGCCCTGAACTGCTCAATGAGCTTCTTACCACGCTTCCTCTTCTTCTTCTCATGCCTAAGAGCCTCCATTGCCTGCTGCTTACAAAGTCTTTCAAGGGTGGCCTCTGTCCTGCTCTTCTGGAGGTTATTACTAAGCCTCTTGATGACTTTCTTGGTCTTCCTGTCTACAGTCTTGTTGATGATTGCTCCTAGCTTTTTGCTGCCAGAAGGAGAGTCCCAGCAAGCAGAGGGACTGCTTGATCCTCCTCTACTTGGCCCTCTTGGGGTTGGTTCCCTCTGGTGTCTTGGTCTAAGCTTGTCAAGCACTGAGGGGGGGTTGAAGGGAAAGAGGCCAGTCTTGCTCCAGCTGGAAGCTATGTTCTTGTCTGTGAAGGCTTTGTGCCAAGCTGGATAGAAGCATTTGAAGAAATCCCTCTTGGTCATCCTTGTCTGGCCTTCTGAGAGCCTAGTCTGCTGTTCAAGCAGCTGGCTGTAATAGGTGGCCAGAGGAGCAAAGCAACCAACATCCAGAGGCTGTAGCCTGTGTGTAGAGTGAGGAGGATACACAGCTACTAGGATCTTATGCTGTTGAGCCCATTCAAGGAACTTCAGAGTCACATGAGATCCATGACCATCAACAAACAAGAGCCTCCAATCTCTCCTTGCTTTGTCCTGAGTGTGTTTCTCAAACAAGGCTTCTAGCCACTTGAAACCAATCTCATCAGAGGTCCAGCCACTCGGTGAAGAGGTGAACCAAGCTTGATGCTCATTGGATTTGAAGTCCTGGACCCATGAGTCTTGGATAGAGCCAGAGGAACTGTCATAGATCAAGAGAGGGGGCAAAGCTGTTCCATCTGCACAGATAGTAGCCACAACAGTGATCCACTATCTCGATCCATCCTGGCCAGCCCCAAGAAGCTTCTCAGATGCTTTTAGGTCCTTTGGAAAGACTCGTTTGGACTTGGTGATCTTTCCAAGAAGAAAGCCCTTCTCATCCATGTTGCAGGTGTTCTCAGGCAGAATGTGGTACTCATCTATTTTCTTGCCAATGATGGAGAAGTATTGCTCAAATGAAGCCACAGAATCGGCCTGATGCCTTTCTAGATCCAGGTTGTTGAGATATCGAGAGTCTAGTTCATCCTTGTGCCTGTTGACAAACCTTGAACACCACTTTCCTCCAGGAGCTCTGCCGCCAAGCTGAGCTGCAATACTAGCCACAATTGATGGTGTAGGTGGAAGGCATCTATCACAGAGCAGTCTGATATGCTGTATAAGCTGTAGCTCTTCTTGGTCATTGAGAAACCTCTTGTCTTCAACAGCTTGAGCAATTCCTCCAGTGACACCTTTCCAGCGCCGGCTAAGGGTTGAGCGAGACAAATTGTACTTTCTAGCTACTACAGCTACACAAGGGGACTCAGAGCTATTCAATTCAGCACTTGCTGCATCCATAGCTTCGATAATGCTGGAGTTATCGATGTTCATATTTGCTACTACTACAACGCGTGACGCGTGCACGGAGTGATCCTGTGCACGGACTGACCAAGCCTTCTATGTCGCATCGACAGCGGAAGAGGCGCGACAGCAGCTTCAGCAGATCGTCCAGGCCCGAGGGACGACCATCTTCACGGACGGCTCGCGAAGGGGTAGACTCTGCGGCATTGCTGCCATCCTTCGGATTCCCAACAGGCGTGAACGGATTCTGGTGCAGGAGACGATCGGTTGGAGCTCGACGTGTACAGCCTTTTCGGCCGAGGCGCAAGCCATAACACTCGCTCTCGAGGCGTTAGTGGCAGGGACGGGCGACTAGCTGACGTCAGGGGTTCGGGTACTGTCGGACAGTCAACATGTTCTAAGAGCAGTACAAGCGCAGAAGGTGACTACAAGAAATGCTGCAGCCCTTCAGAACCTATTCACTACACTCCAAAAAGCGAGACGTCGCGGCATCCGAGTGAGACGATGTTGGGTGCCAGCCCATGCCGAGATAAGTGGCAAGGACAGAGCAGATGAGATAGCGAGACAGATGACGGAACCAGATCAGAGACCGTCTAGCAATCGAAAGGTGCGACTCCGAGAAGCAGCGGCCGTGGCAGAATTGGTCACCCGGGACATGCAAGAGCGCTTCGCCGCAGAGGTGCCCCAATACGGCCTCTACACCTACCGTCTCGACAAAGCTCTACCCGGCCGACATACAAGAACGCTGTACAACGACCTGACACGACAAGACGCCGGTATTCTGGCGCAGGCGAGGACCAACCATTGCCACCCCAATTCCTACCGAGCGAGGATTGGCATACAAGAACATCAAGGATGCCAATGTGGCGAAGCAGCTAAAACAGTCAAGCATGTAATGCTGACGTGTCCACAATGGATCACACGTCGTCAGACACTTAGGGAAGAAGCAGGCTCGAGATGGGGAGACGTGTCTTTCCTGCTCGGCGGTTGGTCCGACAGGTGCGTCACCGGGACGAATCGGACCATAGACGGCCCCAAAGACAAGTGGAAGCCACCGATGTCGACGGTGAGAGCGAGTATCCAGTTCCTCAAATCGACGGGCAGGATGCAAGCTCGAGTCGAAGGACAGCTGCTAGACGGAGAAGCCCTTGTGGTGGAGTCTAGTCTGCTAACACAATCCCCAGCAGAGCAGTCGTCCTAGAGACTGCTCCAAGGCAAGCACTAGGACCATTGAGTAGAGGCGGAGGGGTCAGCGACAGGTAAATGGATAGGGACAGCTCATACGGTACTAGACTGTGCATAGCTTACTAGAATCAATCAAATCAAATCAAATCATATAGGAACGGTTCCTACCTCTTGTAAGTACTGTAGTCAACCTCGTCCAGACAGCAAACAGTGGTGTTGCCAAGCTGGACTTGACAATACATTCTAATATTACTTCATTATCTGCGAGATTTACCTTCTCCGACTCTTACCTCTGTCATGTAATGCTATACAAGCAGAGCACCCCTTTTCTGGCTCGACCTAAGACTCACTCGCGTGGCCTTCGCGTGGCCTTAGTTTGGACGACTCGTGACAAGAGCTGAGTTGTAATTCTTATAGAATAGGGACACGTCTGATATTCTAGATAATCTATAGCGTCTTCCCACCTGTGCTATAACAATATTGCGTTAGTTAAGGTTTCAAACAGCAAAACACGAGATGTTGAATCTCTGCTACATTCAAGCTTAGAGAAAGTAGGAAATAAAATGTCTATGCCTGGGACGCAAGGAGTATCTGGCACGCACAGTCTCCTTAGTTGTTGTACCAAAAGAAGACCCACTTATTGTCGAACTGCATCGGAAAATTGGTTGGAGAGAATGACACCTGCTTATGGAAAGGTATGTTTTGAACAGTCGCTGTTGCCTTAGTGGCAATGTCATGAAGACCGGCCCAGACACCGGCAGCGGCTAACCTCGATTAGTCTCGAAAGCGAACAAGTTATACTTCGATCCAACTTACAAGTAGGAAGCACAGGCGCGAGTTCAATCATCAATGTGTGGATGTCAGGCATCCAAGCCCATAGATTACAAGTAATGCCGTGAATCGCGATCCGGGTGCCAAGATTAGGTCTCACTCTCGATGGCCAGAAAGGTGCAGAATCGTATTCAATGAAGCGCCTCTCTAGATCCTTGTTTTCTATGATCTGTCGTTAGCGAATTGTTCAGACACTAAGGGACAGTGTACGTACCTCTACCATGTTGGTTCAGTGGGATGCTCTCTAAGCTTGGATCTGCTATCCCAGGGACGACTTTGCTTTCTATAGCAAATTAAGCACTAGGGTCTTAAATGGCCTAATGTTACCAACCTTCGAGCAAGAATGCAGAGTCGATCCCTGACGGTACGCTATTTATGGCAGGAGCAGCGTACGCACACCCGATTGTGGCAACACATGCTAGCAAGACAGAAATGAAGTGCATATTGATTGTCGGTGGCTCGTTAGTATTTGATTGCTACGAAGACAAGGAATTTGAGGAGAGTAAGCTCTGCTTTATATAAGACACGAGGTCTGACGCACATTATCATGTCCGTACTCAGCAGATTCTAGCGAAATATTCTTAGAAACTGTAAACGAAGCCCTACATAGGGGTCGCACGCTTATAGCCATGTTGTACAGTCTCATTGGCCCTGTTTGAGCATAGGTCGTGCACGAGTATATTGCAATTTCTTGAGAGCTCAGGGAAGAGGAGTGTAAAACGTGTCTAACGATTGTAGCGTTAAGATGTTTTCAACCACAAGTAGAGTCTACTGCGCTAGACTTCATCGCGATGCGCGCTTAGACCGAGGACCAGCAGCAAACAGGTGCGGTGGCGAATGACAACAGACTGTCGGTGGCAGCGCGGGCGGCCTGGGATCGAGGTTTGCGGGCGAAGGAGAACTTGACGAGGGCCGAAAGCACGGTGGCAACGCTACTACGGACCGAGCACATAGGTCTGAACGACTATCTGTGCCGAAGGCGCGTGCTGAGGGTCCGCAAAGCCAGACTGCGACTGCGCATGGTCGCGGCAGACACCAAAACACATCATCATGTTCTGCCCGACACACGTGCCCGGACGGACAGAGATGCTGGCATTGATATCATACATAGCACCAGCTCGCATGGACCTGTAAGGGAGCTGCACCGTGACAATGGAATACCAAATCAAATCAATATCCTCTAGAAACGACCCGTGTGAATCCGAGCGGGATCCACAGCTGTTTAGAAATTCCTAACAACGATAATTGATCTGTTAGCCTGAATAACGACCTGCCGAGGAAGAGCAGTTTCTCATACGCAGGCTGTGCATAAAGTAGCGTGGGATCTACAAGACCAAGGGCTCAAGTGTTGCAAATAGCTTTAGTCCGAAACAACGCATCAATGACAATCGATCGCGGCACAAGAGGCTCCAGGATAACGCAATTGCCTCAAACTTCAATTCTGAGGAGTTAAGCTCGATCCGATGATAAACAGATGCGAAGCTGCCCCATCGCACTAATGGTGGCCCCGATCATATGTAAGGTATACGACAATCCCCGAGCGAAACCCGAAAGCAATGACATCATTCTGAATAGCGATCTCAGCTGCCTGAAATTCCCTCGGCAGATGAAGCAATTTCTCGCCATCTCTCTCAACCCATCCCAAATGTACAGAGAAGCCACTATCCGCAGCGTCTTGATCGAATATCGACCGAAGAGGAGGGCCGAGGCGGTGATGATTCGTTCTCCTGCTAACTACAGTACCACTGTCGATAACCCAGATTTGTACCACATTGTCTGAAGACACCAAGGCAATCTGATCACCATTTGGCGAGAAGCACACCGAAGTCGTGCTATATGTATGTCCTGTTAGCGTGAGCGTTTTGGCAGCGTCTTCCAAGGCCCATATCCGCACGGTCTGATCGTCCGATACTGAAGCAATCCGCTCGCCATCCGAAGAGAAACATGCACAGAGTACCGGTGCTTCATGGCCGTCAAATCTTCGAATCTCCTCACCCGTCATCGCATCCCACATCCGAATGGTCTTGTCGGAAGCAGTTGACGCAATCCGCTCTCCTGAGGAAGAGAAACACACAGAGAGCACCCAATCCTCGTGACCTGTCAGGATGAATATCATAACTCCTATTTTCGCATCCCAGAGTCGTATTGTCTTATCGTTGGACGCTGACGCGAGTCGTTCGCCATCATCAGAGTAGATCAGACAACGAATCCAGCTGCTGTGACCGATCAAGTTGAGTCTCACTTCTGCCGTCGAAACATCCCAGATTTGCACAGCCTTGGCTTGATAGGCTACTGATGCCACGTCGTCTCCGGAGGGCGAGAAGCACAGGGATTGTATCCAGTTCCGCTGCCTTTTGGAAGGGCAATACGCAAGTCTACCCCTCTCGCACGCTCCCTCATATGCTTTAGACGTTAAGTTGAAGGAAGCCCTGATTTCTTCTTCGACGGAATTGTTAGTCACGCTTCTCCGTGGACCGAAGACCCTCGCAATTTCGTATATCTGCAGTGGGGCAAGATCTACGGTCGCTTCATGACAGACAATGAATCTCTGGGCATAGCCCAACAGAACACGCAGTTGAGATGCTGAGCTTTGGTCCTTCTGATGTCAGCGTCCTACATTACAGCTTTATCAATGTTACGAATACCTTTAGTATCGACATCAGAGCATTGATTTGTGTAACGATATTGGAGGACCAGCCAAGCCAGCTCATACTCTCCATCCAGTGCATGAGATGATTTTGTAAGAAAACATGTACCTCATCATGGTCCACTAGTGCATGTTCCGACGTAGTGAGGTGATGCACCCAGTATTTGCAAGAATATGCCAATTCCGTAGCAATACTCTTGGTAACTTGGTCGGGTGAGATTTCTGATCGTAGCACCGCTTGACGCCGTTTGTCAAGCATGTCTCGTCTAATTCCCTGCGGACCAGACATGATCGCGATAGAGACGAGTGCCATTGTCCTATGCAACTCCACCTTTCTACCCACCATCGAGGCGAGCATGATACCCTGTTCATGCATTTGGTCGCCCGGTGCAATATCCAATACATGCCGGAGACGAGTATAGAGGCGGAGGAGCTTGCATGGTGTCATTTCGCGCACTTCTCGTGCTGGACATGTATCAGCTTGCGCAGCTTGATGCAATGGTTGATTTGCCTTCGTGCGAGACTCACCATGCTGGGCTTGAACGCAGAATGTCATAGTCACTACCTCGTCAGTGGTCATGAACGATCCTGGAACTCGTGCGGTTCACCCAAGCTGACTCTCTCGTCAGGATGAACGGATAGACGAGGGTTTTGGATTCTCAGCCAAATAGACTTTACACGTGTACTGAAGGGGAATTGACAGTGCTTACCCCAGCGAACCTACTGCGCGGTCGAGAACATTTTCCCTGTCTTCTTTTCCACATTCAGATCCCCGACTTTTGATCTCCTCAGATTTGTGTTCATGACTCCTCTTTGGTTTTCATCATGAAAGCTAGAAGATGGAAATGTAGGCCATGCACCGCATGTCTTAAAGCACTATACGAAGGTGTGACACGTCCCTGCCTGTGTCTCTGAAAGGAGAAACTCGCCACTATTCCCGTCTTGCTGCTCCTGTACAGATGTAAGATAGCGCTTCAGTCTACCGCAGAAATAAAATGGACGGTCTACGAAAGTCGTGAAGTGTTCTCGTGTTTCTCGTTCCCGTAGCTTTGCGGAGTCGTCTCAGACTAGGTTGGCGCAGCAGGCAGATCAAACGGACTAGACCACGTAATGCGGCTTCGACTTCTGCATAGCATAGATCCATAAGGGATGGGTAATGTTGTAATGGATCGATCCAAATTATGAAGGGTTGTACGTCTCAAAGAAGACCCTTGTGTGACACGTTCCCATTCCTTTTTGGAAGCATTAGTCAATCCCTCCCGAATGAGCATCGCCTGCATGTTTCCATTTGGTTCCTACTTGCTACTCAAAGCGAACCCAAATGAATGATTCTCGATTGTGCGATCATGTCGAACATGACCATTCAAGAAGCTCCGTTTCTACAACGAGGTGTTTTTAACTGTCTCATCTTATAGTCAGACGAACATGCAAGTAAGTAGAGACCAATAGTTGTTACGAACCTGGCAGACAGCCAGACGGCGGGGAAGCCGGAACCAATCAAGCTGCCATGTTGACATATATAGCTGTGCGGAGAACAAGATTGATTACTGCCTTGACCCCAAACCTGAGGGTGTTTATCGCTACTAAGTACCCACACAATGAGCTTGAGAGATGACGAATTAATAGAACAACTGAAAACCAACACATGGAGACAACAACCAACTGAATCCGTCATGGCTCAATGTAGTTGTGAAATGCAAGGCCGAGGTGCCTTGAGAGTTGGAAGTCCTGGCAACCATAGCAAACAACCTCGGTCAACATGCCATGCTGACCTAGAAAATTGGGCCAAATGACCCACTTTCTCAAAAGGGAGAACTCCCCCCTGATTAGGTGGGATTCGATTTGACTTGATGTTCCATTGTCACGGTGTAGCTCTCTTACGGGTCCATGCAGGCTGTTACTATGTATGATAGCAAGGAGGACAACCGTGGCTGGAAGCCCGGGTGAAAACTCCTTCTCCTCTAGTGGGAGACCATTGCCCTTTCGCCAGTGAGTCTACGATACAGTCAGAAGTAGCTGCGCGCCTCTGCGCGCTTCAGCGATCGCCATCATTCTCATCCACATACGTCCCCGGCCTTCGTCCCCTTCGCCTCGGTTTCGTCTCGTCCATCGTTCTTGCTAGCAAAAATTGTGTGAGGACGTCCCGCTTCAAGAACCACTTCATCACCGCACGTAAGTCCGCCTCCGTCGAAAACAGTCTGTTGGAGTCCGTCGTCTTTGCTTCTGCCAGCATCTCTGCCCGTCCGGACACGTGTGTCGGGCAGAATCTGTAGGCTGATTAATCATTATTATTTCCATTCTTACACCGATGTGGTTCCCTTACGGGCCCATGCGGGTTGTTTCTATGGGAGCTAGATAGGGAGGAAAACCTTGGCCGAAGCCTGGACGAAAACTCCCTCTGCATGAGTGGCCGGAGCCCTGTGACCAGTGATCTTACAAACCGCTAGCCGTACCTGTGACAGCCTCGGATGCTCACCCGTCCGAGGCCGTGCTGTGTTGTCGCGCGTCTGCTTAGTGGATGTCTGCCGTGGTATGGTGACCGCCGAGGCCGCGCAAGGGGATTATATAGCGAGACACCGCTGGCTTCGGCGCCAAGTAGCCTCCCACTGCGCTGCTTCGGCGCCGTGTCGTATGACTGCTAGGTATGTGTGTGCCCCGCTCTTCGTTGTGCTCGCACCGACGGTGATCCCTTACTTGGCCTCCGCGCAGAGGCAGGTCTTGCGAGTCTCCCCCCTCTACATCCCTCCTACCTCTGCCCCTTGTGATCCTTCTGTATACCGAGAATTTCATCCCGCCGTGGGCCTCCTTTTCTACCTGTCTCTTCCGTCGTCCCGTTCTTCTGTGCGTAGTGACCGTCTCTGCCTGCTGCAGGTGCTACGGTCCCGGGTGGACGAAGCCTGGGTTTCCGTGCCGTAACAGATCGGCCAACGATTTTGTCGACGGGCGGGAAGCCTCAATCGGGTGATTGCTGGTGTAGAAGATCGCAACTGCAAGCGATGTTCGGTGGTGTCGAGGGGTCTGCGACTGGTTGTAGGTGCTGATGATGAGAGGCCGCGCTAGGCGCCGCCGTGGGTCGATGTTACTTGTCGTGATTGTCGTTCTGCAGAGGGTGCGGTGACTTCTGTGCTGTTTCCGAGATGCCTAGCCATCTCTTCCTCAGGATCTTTCGTTAGGCAGGAGACCGCTAAGGCCGTCCCAAGGCAGGCTGATCGATTGACTGATTGATTTAGCAACGCTTTTAAGCTATATATGGTATTGACCGCACGGGCGCAATGCATCGCGCACTGGATCCCAGTAGTCTCTAGATGGGTTTGACTTGGTGCTCATCGCTATGTCCCTTGTTACTGCATCCCTTATCGCCACCTCGCTGGCTGCGACATGCAATGTCAGCCGGCACGGATCATCGTACTGAGCTCCTTTCAAGTGATTGACTACACCGTCAGACATACTATGCACATCTTGCTGGGTTCCTGCAAGGGGATGTTCTGGAAGCTTAATGGGTGTGTCATGTTCATCGCCCATACGAAACGCTAGATTTTGCGAAAGATGAAAGCCGCGGCTGCGACCGTCTCTGTATCGGAAGACATGCCAAAGCATCCATCTGATTATCCAATTCTTCTCGATTCCATGCTCTTTGTAGTGACCGCGGTCGTAGATGATCTTCGTCCGCATATCTGCGCTGTAATAGATTCGTAGTACTTCCTGCGACATCGCATGCTCTGAGATCCGAGTATTCGAGTAGCGTCTTTTAGGGAAAGGATTATGTGTAGCGGACGGGCGAAGAGAAGCCGGATTCGCACACAATCTCGCCCGCCCTGCTATAGCTTCTGCCTGTGCAGTGAGCAATTAACCACTGTGGATTCTGGGCACCCTGATATCAGAGACTCGGTACCTTCATCGCCTCGTACATATGCCGCCCGTCATCTGTATTTGCAGATATACCAAGACGCTCCAGGAACTTTGCTTTGCTTTCGCTCTGAGCGAGGATAGGAAGCTTGGGCAACATGTGCGAATCACGTCTGCGAGAAGACAGAGGTGGAGTGTGAAACTCAATGTGTTGGATTACGACAGTATACACAGATTCATTTTTTGAGTCCTGTAGGCATGTATATTTCTGGTACGCTCCAGCTCTGCACGAAACTTGGCCTGTTTCAATAACTCTCGTCGTCGGCACCCTAAGTCTTGACTATAATTCGATGGAGCTTCGGAACAATGATGGAGTTGTGACGAGTCAGCGTGACAGAGTTTTGCCATTTGTTGTGAGCTTCCAGGGTCGCACGAATCTGGCGAGATTCAGCGACGCCCGATTGGGGTGCGGGCAAAAGGGTTGATCATCCTGATCGCCATCTTCTATTGACTTGTGTGGGTGCGGAGAACATACACTACGGTAGCATGCAAGAACGATCATGGAGATTGTGTTATCGGGAACTGCGAGGGGTTCTTGCTTGCTCGACGATGTCACTGTCCTGCCGGCCATCCTCATGTTCACTGCAAAAAAGATTGCAAGTGAGCCGCCATCTCCCTTACTTCCGATATGGCATATGGCGACTTCGAGTGTCAGGGTATCAGGGCACTATAGATGTGGAGCAGCATGGCTGAAGAATTCGTTTACTCTACTACATGATGCCCACTTTATGGGCGTCTGACAGTCAGTTCGCGATGGAATACACCTGCTGGATGTCGTCAGCCCCTTAAGATCTTCAAGCTACACATTCATGTTCTTCCTTCGATTTAGGCAGGAACTCATTGTTACGAAGGTCGCTTTGGACAACAGATCTCGAACAGCTATTCAACCCCGCGCCAAGACAGCCAATTTTTGACCTCGGCGACTTCATGGTATGCCAAGAAACAGTCACTTTTCTGGCGTTCCTAACCATTGCAACATCTTTGATTCACAACTCCAACAATTCATGACAGATTTGGATGATTTCTGTCTTGCTGTGCTACTTTTGATCAATTCTATTGTCTAACCTCATGTACATGTCGGAAGCGTGTATATACAGTTCAAAAGACCACCTTTAAGCTGGGGGTCAAAGCAGTAATCAATCTCGTTCTCCACTCACAAAGGCCAACAGTTTGGACGGTTCGTAACACCCAAGTGTAAATGTGCGAGAGGGAGGGAGGGAGGAAAACAATGGACAAAGTGAACGAAAACTGTGAAGATATCGCAGAGGTTATCCAGGTTGCTGGAGGTGAGGTTGGAAAGCCAGGTGGGGCAAAATCCGGGGTTCAAAGCGTCAGCTTCGTCGCCGCAGGGGTGCCAAGACATGAAGCCGGAGAAGAGACAGATTGGACGACAATGCAGAAGAGGGTCACGAGGGGAGCAGGCAGGCAAAGGAAGATTTTGGCAGACAAAGGACCTCTGAAGCAAAATATCTTTCAATTTTACGCTGATAAGAGTAAGAAATGCGAGCCGGAAACACCCATCCAGATCTACGAGGACAAAAGTGACCAGGTGGAAGAGCTCCGGCAGCTCAGAGACCTGGTATTACAAATGGTACAACAACTCGCGGAAGTCAAGGAGGAGCAGGGTAAGATGATCAAATTTCTCGATCAACTTCACGGACAAGTCAAGGAACTCCTTGACCTCCAGGCAAAGGATAAGGCCATCATCCAGTCGCTGGAAGAGGCCAAAACCAGACTGCGCAAGGACCATCACCAAGCGAGCCAGGCATCATGGGCTAAGGTAGTGAGCGGCCGCACGGCTTCGACGGGAGTAGAGACTACAAGCGACGCTTATGGGAAGAGCTCTGAGCTGCCAATTAGTCGGAGCTCTGGAGTCCGTAGGCCCCGGGCCGAAGATGACCCCACGGCCATCACCGTCATCACCAGCAAGTGGATCGGAGATTGTAGGGACTACAATACCATCAAGGAGATCTGTCAAGCCACTATTAGTAGCTTTAAGGCGCTCAAGGGTGTGAAGATCTCCTTCCTGCGCCCACTCCCGAATGACAAGATCAGCTTCGTCTTCTCAGACAGGGCCACCACAGACAAGGCTAGGCTTAATAGCCGCTGACTGTCCAAAGACATGACAGATGCGAGGATGAAGGGAGCCCCATGGTATCCCATCAAATGTTACATGGTGGCCAAGCAGGCAGTACTGGAGTTGGAAGCGGATGGCAAGTGCACTCTCAAGGCGACCGTGGCGGAGGAGTTCGCTGCGGCAAACACCAATGTGGCAAGGACTGCACCGTTATGAAGACAAGGTGGCTAAACAAGCCAAATGCTGACAAGACCACGGGATCCTTGGTCCTACGGTTGAGGGACAAGAATGGGGCTGATCAGCTACTCCAGAGGGGTACAGCCATCTTCGGAGCATGTGGAGCCTTTGTTTCTCCGTACATCATGGCGGAGAACCGAGGACCTTGCTACAAGTGCAACACATACGGGCACATGCAGCTGAACTGTCGGAGGCCAACCAAGTGCGGCATTTGTTCGCAAGGCCATGCTACAAGAGACTGTCACAACAGGGACAACCCAAAGTGCCCGGCATGTGCTGGGACCCACGTGGCCATGGATAGCCGTCGATGCCCACGCCACCCGAGATATCACAAGGGTGAAGGTCTCGACAATAAGGGGAGGGAGGTAGCGACGGGATCGAGGGTGACAGCGGCCGACAATCCGGCTGAGGAATCAGATACGATGGAACCAGATGCGATGGAACCAGATGCGATGGGAATTCAACTCTCAACTCAATGTTAGCGACACACCAATTTCTCCATCACAACGTAGGGAAATGGAAGCAGGTTCAACACAGCATGCTTAACGACACGGATCTTGCGGCCTACTGCGCCCTGTCCACTGTGGAACCATACATCTACCAGGATCCGACAACGGGAGAACCTACCGTCGGCCGACATCGAAGCTGGCAGGCCTTTCTCCCAACAACGAAACGAACGGATGGTGACATACGTCACAAGTACAGGGCGGCGATATGAGTGATCGCTCGGGTTCAGGCCAGTGCTGTCCCGGTTGACTCTCACGACATTGCGGCGGTGCTACTGGCTATGGGCAACCACAAGACGCTTTTGGTAGCAGCATACGACCCCCACAGTCGGCCGGACGGTCAAGCGGCCATGGAGGAGGTGCTGGACAAGAAGCTGAAGCAGCTATATGAGACAATCTCGAGACTAAGGACAGAATGGGGAGAGGCGCTACGAGTCCTAGTAACGACGGATTTCAACCGCCATCACCCCATCTGGGGGGGGGGGCAGGATCTCGCAGCTTGGGATGAATGAGGGAGACATGATCGTCAGGTTTGTGGCCGACGTAGACCTCAGGTCCATCCTACCATCGGGAACGATAACGTGGCAACATCAGGGGCGACAACAATCCTCGACGCCCGATGTCATCCTCGCCTATGATCGGATAGCTCACCGGTTGGAGAAGTGCGACGTCTACCCGACGGATCACGGCTCCCATCATTGGGCGATCACGATCACCGTGGCGGAAGAGGACGAACAGGACGGTGCAACGCTCCCTAAAGGGAAACTCTTGTTTGACAGTGCTGATTGGGGCGGTATCTCACGAGCTCTTAAGATGCGACTACCGCAACGACCCGACGCCACTATGGTGGACACGCTGGAACAGGTGGCGAGTCGACTCTGCGAAAAAGTCTCCCAGGAAGTCACAAGGGCAGTGCCGAGATCACGACCGAGCCCACATACGAAGAGGTGGTGGTCGAGAGATCTCACGATCCTACGACAATCCATGACGGCTGCGCGAAACAGGGTGACGACGGTGAGGCGGAGGGGCGAGTCGACGGAACAAGCACAGCATGATCACAAGTTGGCTAGACAGCTTTACTTTCAGGAGATGGACCGGCAGAAGAAGAAGCATTGGAGGGAGTTTCTCGAAGACCCTAGCAATGTGTGGAAGGCGAATCAATACACGAAGCTAACAAACACGACTATGCAGATTCCGACGCTTCGTAAAGGGACACAGAAGGCCGACACTGAGGAAGGTAAGGCCGCCATGTTCATGGAAACCTTCTTTCCCGAGCCACTTCAACCGATTCCCCATGCTCGGGACACGAGACAATGGCTGCAGAAGCAAAGGCTGCTTAAAGGAGAGACGCCGCCGACGACGACGGCACCGATTTCCCTTTGGGAGATACGAGAGGCCATTGCCACGTCAAACCCCAAGAAGGCCGCCGGCACGGACAAGCTATCTTTCGCAGTCTGGCAACACGTTCTTGATGTCACTATTGAATGGATCCGCTGGCTCTACCAAGCATCGCTAGACCTAGGTCATATCCCTGGGGAATGGAGGATGGCCAAAATTGTCGTCATTAGGAAGCCAGGTAAATCTGACTACACAGTTCCCAAAGCATTCCGACCAATCTCGCTACTGAGTACGCTAAGTAAAGGGCTTGAAGCTATTGTGGCGAAAAGACTCTCCTACCTAGCGGAAAGGTATGATCTCCTCCCTAGCGGTCACTTCGGCGGCCGGCCACAAAGGTCGTGCGAGGACGCAGTGAATAAACTCGTCCTCGCCATCTACGATGCGTGGAGAGTGCGACGAGACTCTCTCTCGTCACGTTTGATGTACAAGGGGCATTGAACGGCGTCTTCCCCAGGATTCTCGGGGAACGCCTTCGCGAGAGAGATCTCCCAAAAGCTGGTTCGCTAGATCGTCGCCTTCTGCTCCGACAGGACGGCTTCGATCCAATTAGGCTCTTTCACGTCTAAACCAGCTCGAAATCAACACGGCGGCATCCCGCAAGGGTCGCCGATGTCGCCGGTCCTGTACACCTTCTACAATGCTAAGCTGGTGGACCTCGACCTGGGCAAGAAGGGAAGCACGATTGGCTTCATCGATGACTTCACGGCTTGGATAGCAGCTGAGGACGTCAAGACGGCCACAGAGGCGCTGCAACATCAAGTGATCCCGCACGCTGAGGCATGGGCGGCCGAAAGTGGCGCCATCTTCGAAGCGGAGAAGACGGGACTCATCCATTTCATACGGCCGTTTAGGGCCAAGGCGGAAAAGAGGACAGCAACGCTATATTTTCTCGGCCAGACGATTGCCCCTAAGGACACGATCCGAATCCTAGAGGTGCACCTCGACTACCGCCTACGTATGGATGGTCACACACAGAAGACGTTGACCAAGGCGATGACGACGTGTCACAAGCTCACGAACGTGAGAGGCCTACGACCAAGACAGATGCGGCAATTCTATTTAGCCGTAGTCGAGACGAAAATCGACTAAGCGGGGGCAGTATGGTACGCCACAGGCAAACGTGGACGTGTAGGGAGTTTGGACCTCTTCCGAGCGGTGGACAAGCTAGGTGCAAGCCGAGTGACCTCCGCTTGGAAGACGGTGTCCTATGAGGCTGTTATCGATGAGGCCTGTATCACTCCAACATGGGAACGGCTCGAGCGCAAAGTGGCCATGGCAGCGGTGCGTGCGGCGTCAATGCCGCCGTCTTACCATCTGGGATCTAGATGGCGGAAGCTTTTGGAGGCTAGGGACAATCATGCCAGTCCACTCACACTTACCCTCGGACGCTGCCGTAAGCGTCTCCTTCTCGACAATCATCTCGGACCAACGACCAGGCAGAGCTTTGGGGCATGCCCTTGGTCGGCTCTGGCGACGGTCAAGGAGGCAAAGCCGGAGGGGAGTGCGATTCAGGAGCACGACGAGATTGTCTCCGTAGCAAGGCATGGGTACGCGATGTACACGGACGCATCCTGTAGGAACAGGCTCGCCAGCGCGGCAGCCGCCCTCCGACGCTGCGAACGGGACGCCTTCCTATCGACTCTCGTCAAGGAGACGGTAGGCTGGAACTCGACCTGTTCGGTGGCATCGGCGGAGGCGAAAGCCATCGCGTCAGGGATTACAGCGTTGTGCACTTGGGGACACCGCCCGGGTCAGACTGGAGCAGCATCTAAGAAAGCACCACCAAGATGTAGTCTATGTGGCTCTTATGAGCACAAGTCTCCCCAATGCACTGCAACATCATGTAGTTTGATTGTTCATAGAGGTTCATGTATGGCAGGTAATTAGGCTGAAAAGCAGACGAAGCTGAATTTTGACTACCGAGGTTGCATGACTATTCTTGTTTGCAAATGTTCCGGGATTTCCTTGGCAAATTTTAGTGACGACCTCAGCCAAATCCACCAAATTTGACCTATCCTATTAATTAGTCCATGAAAACTCGGTTTTTGAAGCTGTAAAAAAGGTGGTATAGAGCGTGTGAGGGTTTGATTCACATGAGCAATTTCTGACCAGTTTGTAGTGCTGTCGCCGCTGTCCTCTGCCTCCAAAGCGATGCCTCCAACGTCAGCCAGAACCTCCCCTCGTGACCAGAGAGCTTTAGAAGGGTTCTTTGAGGATGGTCTTACCTTGGATGACTGCTGTGAACTGCTTCCTCACCTCTCTCGATCAGCGATTGGCCGGAAGAAGCAGAATTGGAGTGCTACTGGTCATGCCGAGCTTCCAGCTTCATCCTATTGTACTGGTCGGAGGAAGCGCCTCACGCCAGCAATCGTGGAAGATCTCGGTCGGATTCTTGTAGAAGATGACGACCTATACCTCGACGAGATACAGGAGTATTTGCAGGCCTATTGGAGCATAGATGCGTCGCTGGCGACCATCAGCCGAGCGCTTGTCAAGGCTGGATTTCGTCGTAAGCGCCGAGGCCGTCAATCAGGGGTAAGAGATGAACAACAACGAGGCGACTGGCGTGACAACCTCCGAGCCTATACAGCTGACCAGCTCGTGTGTGTTGACGAGACTGCTGTCAGTGAAAGGACGCTCTGGCGACGGTATGGCCGAGCCTATGGCGATGAGCCTGCGGTTGACCGTAATCCACGCCACAGCTCGAAGCGCTGGTCGGTGCTTCCGGCGGTCACTACGAAGGGCTATTTGAAGGGTGTAAGGTCGTTGACGGCTCGATTAATCACGAGATCTTCGAGGAGTGGCTTGAGGATGTCGTTTTGCCACAGATGCAGCCATATCCGATGCCTCAGTCAATCCTTGTGATGGATAATCACTCAATTCACCGCCGAGAAGTATGTGTAGACCTGAGGTGAGTAATATCACGTGGCTTACGTAATTACTACAGATCCTCCTTCCTCTATGTCAACGGTTTGGTGTATTACTTGTCTTCCTCCCTGCATATTCACCAGATTATAATCCAATAGAGAAGAGCTTCCATCTGTTGAAGCAATGGATGCGTCGTCACCGCCGCATGGCGCCGGACTGGCCATCAAAGGACTATAAGCCTTTGTTCGTCGAATTCATCCAGAAGGCAGCACAGCGGTTTATAGATGACGTTGATCTTGAGGAGGTCTTTGAAGCTTGTGGCATTAGGAAGAAGCCTATATAGCTGGCCTATATAGTACTATAATTCATCGTCATCTCGTTCATCTTCAGCCTCTGTTGTTGATCCTTCGGCACTAATGAATCCTTCTGCCGCACGACGCATATAGGCCTTTATCTCCTCCTTAATCCATATTCTAATGCCGTAGAGTGGTACTGCCTCGGCCAGATCTTCCTTTGAAGCCTTACGTAGAAGAAGAAGGTTCCAGCAGCCTCGTTCAAGGTCGGCAAAGGTGGCATTAAGCTGCTGTTGATAGGGGCGGTGGCGACGAATAAGATGATTAAAAAAGTGACGGAGGAGGCTTGGCTCATCAACGCCGGCTGGCGGCGAAGAACTACGTCGCGGTTGACTACTCTCTGGTGGAGTAATACTTGCCGGAGCTTGGCCGGAGTACTGCGGTGGTGTCGGTGGCGGTGCTAAGATGCCAGAGGGGGCATATGGAGAGTAATGGAAGACTTGGTGGATGCCAGCGTGTGGTGCAGTAGAGGGCATAGTTGATGACTGAGCGCCGCGAGATTGTTCACGCCTTCTAGTAGCCTTCTGCTGTGACTTGAAAAACTCCTTCTGAATCCGGCCAATAACCTCAATTGACGGCCTCTCTATCGTTGAACGGCCAGCCTTGACGTCGTCGCGCCATATGCGCAGCAAACGATAGTTGATCGGATAGTGTGTGTACTCCTCTCCGTTGTCTACTGGAAGGCAAGCCACGTATTCATTATTAGGGCAATCAGGATCCATACAAGTCCAACGGCTTGTCAGTTCAGCCCAAGACTTCTTGAGGAAGGCCTTCTCCTCTCTGGCATTACGTTGGGAAGTTGTTCGAGCTTCATCAGCTTCGGTTTGGTCGATTTGTGTAGCGAGGGGGAGGCGGAGGGGGGCCGGCGTTAGCTGAGAGGTCGACGTGACTTGAGAAGCTTGCTGTGACAGAGGGTTCTCGGTAGTAATAGATGAATTGGACTGGTCGCCACGAGCTCTCCGTGAATAGAGATCAGTGACGACCACACGGAGGAACTTGTGCTTGTTCTCGGCGTAGTACTTCATGGTCTCGGCGAGGTCAAACATCGAGCCACCCTCGGCGTCAAACCGAGCAAATTTGGCCGGGGGCGCTCGTGCATTCACTGACGTGAACAGCTCAGCAGTCCTATCGATGAAGAAGCAGTCGGTTCCAAGCTCACGGCCTTTGGCAGAGGCCTCACCAGAGGCACCAGCTTGATAGTAGGCTAAGCCTCCATCGAGTGTTGTGCTGCCGTTGACGTGATACACCTCGAATTCGTCAAATTTTGCCACACAATTATATAGAAACCGGATAATCGCCGGAGCTGGAGGTGGTAGTTTAGCCCTTGGCTTTGCTACCGACCTACTGCTCGATGGCGACGACGTGCCCCCTCTAAGTGCTGCAGAGCTTGGAACAACACGCCGAGTGGCTTTACGAGCTGCTCTAGCCCCTCGTGGTGATCGTTTGTTGATATCGTTGTCGTCTAGAGAAACGAGCGGTTGGCCAGAATCAGTGTTCGCCCTCGTGCGGGTCCTTGGACCAGTAGCCTCTTTGGCCATGGATTTGCCCTTGCTCCTTTTGATTGACGGAGGCTGAGCTTCCTCCTCACTCAATTCAACCTCCTTTAAAGGCCTTTTAGCCTTCCTCCGGCTTGGCTGAGGTCTGGCCGGAGCTTCTGGCTCGCGACTAGGGGGCGGCTGGCCAGCAGTTGCTCGAGCTGTACGTCGAACACCCTCTAGAGGTTGTATGACAGTATCAAGAGAGCCTTCGACTGACTGTTCTTGAGTCAAAGGACTGCCCCAATGCACAGCTCGAGCTGACGGCGGTTCAGGTGTAGACCCAACGTCAGACAGGCCTGAAGACCTACCGCCAGCCGACGTCGAGCGAGTTCGACGCTGAGGTGCTTGAGGGGGTGTTGTAGATCGCAATTCATCGATCTCTACACCTCCTGAGTCGTGAATAGATGGCTCTGGCTCGGACTCGTCATTAGAGCTGACGGGTGGTGGAGAGGCGCTTGCCTGTGCAAGCAATCGATCCATACTCTCAAAAAGCTGCTGGCGAGCCTGCGTGCTTGGAAAACTCGATGAAGGCATACAACAGCTTGCGCTCTATCGATTGATGAACAATTTGGATCAGTTACACCTTTTTATGGAGCGCAAACCGTGAATTCAGTCTATACAAGATGTAAAAATCGAGGATCCGAGCTTCAAGCTCCCCACAAATGCCAAGCAAATCCCGGAACATTTGCAAACAAGAATAAACGCCGATGCGACGAGCTGAAACTCACGCATTATTTTGTCATTTCTTCCTTACTCTTTATGATCTTCACCGTCCGCGAACCATATTTTCGTCTTTTTTCATGGCCTTGCCCTCTCTCGGGAGACAAATAGAAAGGACCTAAAAAAGCGTCGCATGTGTTCTATCGAGCCACAATTCATGGCCAAAGTATCTTCAAAATGCCACCGGACCTTCGAAGTCCGACGCTCCGGCACGTTCTATGCTTACGCTTGGATGGGATCATGTCGATTTCGATCACGGCGCCATGGCCTTTCGATGATGAAGATATTCTGTATATTCGAGAAATCCAGTTTGAAAGCCTGGGGCAAGATGACGATAGATCGCACCT
Organism: Elsinoe fawcettii; assembly: GCA_007556565.1. Lineage (NCBI taxonomy): Eukaryota > Fungi > Ascomycota > Dothideomycetes > Myriangiales > Elsinoaceae > Elsinoe > Elsinoe fawcettii. The sequence continues at coordinate 26,016 of SWCR01000037.1, forward strand.
CTGATCTGCAATGGTAGCCTGCTGAGTTCTTTACACGGTATCTTGGGCAAGGACCGAGTTCTTCGACGCGCCATAGCGTGGTGGTCATTGAGGGCATCTTCTTCTTCAGAGCAGTCGATGGCGTTGCGCTTGCGCAGCCCCATTGTTGCGAGTTATAGAAGCTACCGTATCATGGATTAAGCGCTACCAATAAATTGCAGGGGCTCAGGAAGCAAAACCAAAGACGTTGCCTGGTTGCTCAACTTGTAGGACTGGTGGACTGATGGACTGGACTGAAGTAGGAGGTAGATGCGAATACATCTATGGCAGTCGAGGTGGTGGCGCAGGAACGCGGATAACGAGGTAAGTTGAAGGCGGAGATGAACACGGGATGAACAGGATATTTTCGTAGAGAAAGAGGCTTAGTCGAGCATCCTGACAACGTATTTTACCGCCATATGCGCATTCAACGTAAATATGCCAGTCTAGACCTCGATCTTAATACCATTAGCGATATCAGCTGCTATTGTGAATAGAAAGTCAGTCTGGCCGCGTATCAACACTCTGTCCTGAGGGTAAGATAAGACACGGCGACTCTCAGAGCATTTTAATGGCCTACACTCGACTTCGTCGGAAATAGTATGACTATCGATCAGCGATTTCCATAAACAAATACCCGTAGATAGGGTAGGATAGTACCTGCACTCGATCGCTAAACCTATTTCTGTGAGAAGAAACGCACTTCAGTCTTGAGAATCAATAGAGCGTGTACGAGCTCCATTCACACAACTATTCAGGCCGACACTGCCTCGCCGCAACAATATAGTCATTGTGCCATCCCTTCTCATAGGGCCTCTTCCCTGTAAATGATACATATAATTAGTATTGCCCATAGCTTGCCAGTACTTAGTATTTGCGTGGAGAATCATGATGATATACAGCCAGGACTAATCAGTCCCTATTTTGACTGAGGGGCCGATTAGTCATCACCGTCACATTTGATAACGTGGTCGGCAAGCTCGTTAGTCATGTAACCTCGGTAGTCAAAACACGCCGAAAC
>SWCR01000027.1:7995-62974 GCA_007556565.1 Elsinoe fawcettii
GTCATCGTAGCTTTTTCCTTTGCCATGTAGTGTGTGATACTTAGTGCAGACACATTCTCACAAGCCTCGTCCCTGTGGTTGAGCGAGTCTTTGGGTGTCATGTTGAGGTTTGCAGATTTAAAGTCACCGTCATCATCTTGACCAGCCCCACTCTTCCCTGTACGACTTGACCACTTCACCTCCTTCTCAACCACCATCAGACTCGTGCCGAGCCCCAAAAGTGATCATGGCGAACTACGAGATATCAAGTGTACCTCCTATGCATAGCATGACTGTAGCTGAGCATTTTGACAAGCTGACCGATACGGAGAAGCTGTACGCTCATCATGCGGCACGGTAAGTAGAGGTCTCCGATTCCACTTTCATGGACGATAACAATAATTGACATATCGGCCGCAGTGCGGCTTGGTATGGCACTCCTATCATCCTAGAGCAAGTATCACCGGAAGCAAAGGGGATCTTCAAGTTCATACTTGATGCCTACCATCTGTGCTCGGGTGATTGGAATCAATATGTCAATCAGGCATGGATAAGACAAGACGACCTTGGACACCTCTTGAACTACGCAGCAACATTTCTGTCAAACATTGGCAATTACTTTGTACGTGTCCATCCAGCTTCGGGCTTCAGAGGGCGGAACACTAACATCCCAGGGATCTGGAGATAGTAAGTTCATTCCTGCAATCTCCAAGACGGCGCTCAGACAATTCGCTGCGCACTCCGAGACGTTACAAGCGAGTCTTAAGCCTGTCCTGGACGCCATGTATGCAATCCCACCATACTCGCTGGGCTTTCCTGGGAAGCACACTGCCAGCTCTTACTATCCAGGATCACTCGAAATGTCTGCCGCAGAGATCACGGCGGTCTCGCAGGAGCTCCAGAGACTCTCGATCTTTCCTGAGAATACAAGAATCCGAAAGACTCAAGCAAAGAGCAAGATCGTCTACGAAGTACTTCAGGCATCTATCGAAGAAGGGATTGCACTGGAGGTTGCACTATCTGGGATGGACCACATCATCAAGCTTGTCAAGGGTGATCACTCTGCAGCTCTGCAAAACGTGAGTGGGTCGTGGGAGCAAGCATTGCCTTTTGCCATAGACGATACTCAGAAGGAGTACATTGAATTGTACATGGAAAGCTTCCGCACTGGTAGTCTCGATACCTACCGGGACTCCTTGAAGAAGTGGATGCGGAATATTTCACCGGCAGTCGAAGACATCTTTGGTTTCGTGGAGCCCTATAGAGATCCATGCGGCATACGCGCAGAATTCGAGGGCCTGGTGGCGGTTAAGGATGTGCAAGCTACCGCGCTGGTTACCGAACTGGTCAATCGAAGCGAAGAATTCATCCGCAAGCTTCCCTGGTGTGGTAGTGACGATGGCGATAACAACGGCAAAGGCCCGTTCGAGAAGAGCTTGTTCGAATCTCCTGACTTTACCTGTATCCATACTTTGGCGTATTGCTCATCGATACTGTTCGCCGGGATCAACTTACCCAACTATAATGACCTTCGACAAGAATTTGGCTTCAAGAACGTCATCATAAGCAATCGCATGGCTGCCGAGAGCAGTGACAGCCTACCCTGTCCATTCGTTCATGAAGAGGAATTGACTATATATCAGCGACACCGCTATGCAGCCTACTACACCTGGGTGGTCCTACACGAATTACTTGGCCACGGAACAAGTCAACTCATGGTTGAGACAGAACCTGGCAGATACAACTTCGACATGGACAATCGACCTATCAATCCCATCACAGGCAGACCAATCTCCACATGGTACAAGTATGGCGAAACATGGACAAGCCGATTCGAAGATCTGTCTACCACCGTCGATGAGTGCAGAGCGGAGCTTGTGGGTGCTTACCTTATGGACGACAAAGACCTCCTCGCACTCTTTGGTTACACTGACGAGACCAAAGTGACTGCGGAAGATGGTAAGAGGGCGTCTTCGATTGCTGCAGGATGCAGCTAATTGGCAATAGTTACCTACAACCTGTACATGCAACAAGGAACAGACGGTCTTCGTGCTCTCACAGATTACAACATCGACAGCGGTGTACGTAAAATTGTATCCTTCAGACTGCTGGAGCTAATCATGAATAGAGATGGGGTCAAGCCCACGCTAGGGTCTGATGTCTCTAGAATTATACATGAAGAAAGACTAATATACAAGCAGGCACACTTTGCGGTCATGAAATACCTCCTCCGACATGGAAATGGCTGCCTCACCGTCGAGTGCGACGAGAGTAAAGATCGCTTGATCGTCCGAATCGATAGGTCAAAGATCCGGACTGATGGTAAGACAGCACTTGGAAATATGCTGCTGCAACTGCACATGTTCCGGTGTACCGCCGATGTGGTGGCGTGTCGGACCTTCTACGACGAGCTTACCAAGGTCGACGATGAATTCGCCACCTGGCATCAGATTGTGAACAGGATTAAGCAACCCAAATGGGTATTTGCGCAGCCCAACACCTTTGTCGAGAACCAGAAGGTGGTCGTCCGGGAGTACCCAGCAACCGTCGAGGGTGTCATACAGAGCTGGGCCGAAAGAGATGTGTTCTGAACAAATTCCAGAAATTCAGGAACCTTGTTTGGCTTCAAGTACGACTTGTACCGTCGCCAATACGAGCTGCAAGAATGCCATGAGCAGACCAAGCCCTCCGATGATGACAACGGCCCAAAACGTGAACCATGATGCAGAATCACGCTTATCGCTCCACAGCTCCTTCCAGGTCCTGGGTCGGTGTAATGATAGATGCCGAAGAAGCACAACGACTTTCTCGCGAAGCAGCGGCATATCCTTGGCCAAGTCATACAGATCTCTCTGCCTTAAGGGGACCGAGCCTGTGTATTGAACTCCCGTGCACAAGCTGCGCAGCAAAGGATCTTTGTGATTACTGGCTTCGTTTCTGAAAGGGTCGATTGTAGCGAAGAGACGCCTGGACTTCTTCTTCTGCGCAAACAGCAAGCGGTATGATAGGAGGACTTCTCCTAAATACTGGTCCACCTCTTCTCGGCTAGCCCAGTACTCGTGACTACCAGGTGGTCGAGCACAGGCGTGCAAAGTAGAGCAATGCCGAAGCTCTTTCCGAGTCTCGCGGAGATGCACAGAACAGAAGCTTGGATACTTGAAGAGCCACATCGTGTTGCTTCCTCGGTCGAATTCCAGGTGACAGGCAAGACTGTCTGTCCACCGAATGTTGACGCTCCCAACTGTTGTCAGTACATGAACATTTAGAGAGGCCGGTGCTACGGTTGTAAATTGACGCAGAGCGAGCTTATCCTCGTCCGAGGAGAAGGCAGGAACGCTGAGTGACGGTAGTAACTGACCGAATCCGCTGAGAAAGACATGCAGCTTGCTGCTGCATCGAAACTGGTCCTGCTTCAAAGCGATTTGAGCATGGGTCCGAAATCCGTCTGTCTCGTCGGCGATCGCCAGTTGCGGCTGCGGGCACGAACCAATGTCTGGTCTGAACAGCATGGTCTGCCACCCAATGATTGCCATGACCAGGTTCTGTGAGTAGAAGAGCTCGTCGTTCGTAGCGGGTAGGCGTAGACTACCAGAGTTCTCCAGACTGTTAACGATCTCCTCAATACTAGATGAACTCTGGGTTGAACAAAGCTTAGCTACACTGCACCAAAGCGACACCACGGCCTCATTCTGCCATCGCTTGATTTCTAGGTTCTCGTCTGTCGTCTTCTCGTCTGTTGCGTTTTCGTCAAGTTGTAAAGTAGTGAAGAGTATATCTGGTTGATTTCGGATCTGTTCCTCCACCCAATTTGTGTACCAGATCAGCTGCTGGCTGTCCTGGGATGACTCTACTACCAGAAAGGGGGTTGGTAGAAGGAAACGCCGAGTGCTAGTTTCCTGCACATCGACTGATTTGCCTGAAAGCACTTTTGTGATCATACGCATGGCTCGAGTCGCCCGTCAATTGAGGTTACAACCACAGACATGCTGCCTCGCCAGTGGCACTTGTCGACTATCATATAGCGTACATGAGCGTATCGACCCAGGACCAAGGTCAACACAGCCTGTTCTGCTACGCCGCATCGTACGCCGCGCAGGCAAATTTAGACCCTTGCCCCAGCTCATGATTGGTGTGCACCGAATGCATGACAGTGGGGGAGGTGTTGGCGGAGCCAATTGCTGCCCACCCCCACACACCTATGCCGCCCTCAAGCTCACATGATTTGTGCGACCAATGAACTACATCCAAGATGGCGCCTCGCCGGATCATCACGCAGCAGATGAGGAAGCGAAGTCCTTCAAATGGAGTCACTCGCCCGTTTTGGGCGGCGCACGAAACTCCTTCTGCATCTTGCGATCGCGAGGTGGCTGACGGACGACAGGGTCAGGCAAGCCCTGATCACTACCAGCTCAATGCCTCAGAAAGATGGACAGAAGTAAGCATGCCTGGCTTGCGGCTGAAATGTTGTTGTTGCTGACCTCCATGCAGGCCCCGTAGTGGTAGTCCGCTCTGGCACAGGGCGCTGGAACGGTACCGTGAAGACCTCGAAGAAAATGGAGACCTGGCGGCGGTATCAGAGGTTGTGTCTATGAACGACCTTCTTGATTACATCAAGACGTTTGAACAGAATCGGAGTCCGACAGAGCGTAACAGGCTTGATTCCATGCGACGACTTGGTCCTACACTGAAATTCATCGATGACTTCTCTGCTGTCATCGCTGTGTTCTTCGGTGCCAATCCGCAATTGACAGCACTCGTATGGGGCAGCATTCGTATGATGCTCAGTCTTGCATCATCGACCGCAGATACTCTCAAGGATGTTGCCGATATGCTTGAAGAACTAGCATTGACCTTACCACCATTCCAAGCCTATGAGGACACCCTTCCACTAGACCGTCCATTAGAGGGTGCTCTGATCGATGTGTACACCGAAGTCATCTGCTTCTACGCAAGATGCATACACTTCTACAGGCAAAATCCGCAGATTATGCTGCATAGGCCGGCCTGGCAAGACGTCCGTAATGACTTTACCCGAACAGTCCGACGGATAAGGCGGCTGTCATCGGCCGTCGAACGAGAAGCTGATCTAGCTCGTATGCGCAAGGACGACAAAAACTACAAGGAGGTGCTGGAATTGATGGACTCGCTTAAAAGTGCGCCCAATCCTTGACAGCTCTACTCCGCGTTCATTTGCTCTTTTCGGTATGGGAGGCGTCGGCAAGACCCAGATCGCCTTACAGTACGCCACCCGGAGCAAGAAGCTATACCATACAATAATCTGGCTCGCGGCGGATACCAGCATCAGCTTAGCACAGAGCGTGCGTGATGCAGCAGAAGCTCTTAATCTCTTACACAACGAGGATGAATTGAAAGATTCCGTCCTGGCGGCAGTCCGCCTGAAGAAATGGCTAGCTGATTCACGTAGGAGAACGGTGCGGGTCATGACGGCTCTCGGCTGAGAACCACCAGGTCTACCATGGCTACTCATCTTCGACAACGCCGATGATCTCGAGGTTCTTCGTAGCGCTTGGCCAACAGATGGCAATGGGTCTGTGCTTCTGACCTCTAGGGACTCCAGTGCACCCTTTAGTCCGGCGTCGAGCGGAATCCATGTCGAGCCATTCGATGCTCAATCCGGGGCTCAAGTCCTTCTCAATTATGTCGGCCTTGACGAAAAGCTCGGTAAGAACAAGCAGGAAGCTGTGGAAATTTCGACGGCGCTCGGCGGTCTGCCTCTTGCACTAGGTCAGATTGGCGGTTTCATATCGCAGCGACGGATGCGCTTGAAGGACTTCATGCCGATGTATGACCGCAATGCCACCGCCATCCATGCTCGAAGGAGCGGGATAAGTGATTACGAGCACACGCTTAGTACCGTCTGGTCTATGTCTGTCACCAAATTAGGGACGGAGTCACGCAGTCTTCTGGTAGTACTTTCATTCCTGGAACCCGATCATGTGGAAGAGTCAATGCTCTCCAAAGACACTTCATTTGCAGATGCATCGAGTTTTGAATTTCTGCAAGACGAAATGGCGTAAGTTGTGTAAGAAGGAACCATTCAGATGGCTAACAAAATTACCAGACTGGGCGATGCTGAAGAAGACCTTCTTCGGGCCGGCTTGATTTACAAGGAGGCCGAGAACGCTGTCCTTTCCGTGCATCGTCTTGTGCAAGACATGGTCATCAGATCCCTTGAACAAGCAGAAAAGGCCAATGTTCTCAAGTTTACTACCTGCCTATTGACCAATGGCTTTCCGGACACTCATAGTGCGGATCCTGGACATCAATTTGCTACCTGGGCAAGCTGCGAGGCAACCTTACCACACGTCCTACAACTAGTGAGGGTTCAGAAGCGGTACAAGATTGACCTTTCCATGCGGGATCGCTTTGCCGAGCTTCTGCGGCGATGTGCTTGGTAGTATACATGCATCAGCTTCAATTTAGCAGGACTAATAATGGACAGGTACCTGTACGAGAGAGAGCTGTACGAGCTGGGCAGCGAAATGATTGTTGCTGCCATTGATAGCTTCGAGGATCGCACAAAGATCGAATACACGGCAGCTCTCGCTCTTCTCGGCTACATTCAGATGGATTTGACCCAGTCAGATTCAGCTCTCATTCACTTCGAAGAGGCTCATAGAATCCGTGCAGCACAACTACCAGAAACCCATCCGATCATGGCTGGGATGTACAACGACATCGGCGTAGCGCAGACAGAGATTGGTGATCTTGACGCTGCTTATAAGACACACAACAAAGCACTAGAGATACGGTTGGCAATAAAGAGCGACCGAGTCGGCAACACCTACAACAACATTTCTGCTTTGCTCTTGAGAATGGGCAAACCCGACGAGGCGGAAGAAACATTGGCCCGCGATCCCAATCTCAGGGATCTCAGCGACGAGACCATGCTCGCGTCAGGCAACCCGCGCTATTCAGGCTCCATGGTCCTGCTCAGTAGGATACGATTTGCTCAAGGACGATTGTCCGATGCAACCAGGCTCGCTTCCAAGGCATTGACCTTCCGTCAGACCATACTCGGTAATGGGCCAAAGTCGTGCGACTCTTTGTTCGACGTGGCGTATTTTGTGTCTAAGCAGGGAAATGTTGCATCTGCGTGGTAATCATGCCCGATTGTCGGATCGATCAAGACGTCTCGCTGACTCTGGTAGTGAAATCTTACGACAACTGATCGATATTGCGGCGGCGGTCAAGGAAGGGAAAGGGCAGCTTGCCCGAGCACACTGGCTCTTGTCTACTCTGCTAGTAAGCCAAGGGCGTCGGGAGGAAGGCGAGCGGAGCGAAGTCATAGCCAAGCAGGTAAGAGCAGGGCTTCGACCTGACTTGGCAGATGCACCGTTCGAGGAAGAAGAGTTCAGGAAGCTGTGCCCCTTTATGTTGTGGTAGTATTCATAGCACAGGGAGCGCAATGAGACAACCACAATGCCGATCCTCCAATTCCTTGGGTACCACAACGTGTTCAAAACACCATTCTCATCTTCAGCTTATCCCCTTCTACAATCTCATCCCTCCATCCCATCAACTCCTCCATATCCCACACACAGCTCACATACCTACCACCAAGTCACTCCCTCCTCTCCGCCACCAACCAAACAGTCGAATCTCCTGCCACATCCGCCATATCGGGCAACCTATCCTTCGCATCCTCCTCCATCATCCCCTCCGTGATCTTCGTCTTGATCGCCCCAGGATTAACACGAAATGCCAATAAGCCCTCGCTCTCATACTCAACCTGCAACGTCTCCGTGAGCCCGCAGTCCAGCCAGCTTCGAGCTCCGATAGCTCGCACCACGAATCCGCACGCTCGGCGCCCCGGTAGAAGCGACGTTGACCATCGTCACCAGCTCAGGCGCCCTGCCTCCTTCCCGGGACGCAAGGAGCATCGTCAGGAATGCCCGCGCCATGTCCACCAGGCCACGGACATTCTCCTCCCGCGTGCGCCAGGAGGTCCACCATATCGGTATTGAGCAGAGGGGCGTAAGGCTCTTGCTGCGCGGCGTTGTTGACTAGCACGTCTAACCCACCAAAAGCCTTCGCTACTTCATTGCGCAAAGCAGCCACGCTTTCCGGGAAGGCGATGTCGATTGCGCAGCATAGGATCTTTGGCTTTGGGCCATCCGCTTCGGTAGCAGCGGTCTGGAAGTTGGCGCCAAATGGGAAGCCGGGATCGGAAAGAGGTCCGCGATGGCGAAGGTGAGGGTTGTGACATGGCCTACGCGGTCCGGGAAGGCGGTGCCGGTCGTGAGTACGCAAGTACCGGTCAGGGAGAGGGTGAGGGGGAGATGAAGGGGTAGGTTGTGCTGTGGTGGGTGGGGGTGAAGTGGGCGCCGATGGAGGCTCTGTTGAATGACATTGAGGTTGTGGGTTGGTAGTCTTGGTCATACTTCGATGTTGGGGAGAGTGGTGAACGGGACTGATAGTCAAGGGTTGAGTGGGGTGCCGGTGCGAAGGTGGTAGTTATACAAAGCTATCGGACTGCACAGGATGTGCAACTTGTCCGATATGTTCTCATCGTGTGCTGGGCAAGCCGTTTGCAATGGACATGGTAGGTAGTGTTATTCAGGATAAGTCAACAACCTTTGATAAGTCCAAACATGCCCCCAGCAAAAACTATACCCTCCCTCTCTCCTCCCATCGCAGATCCAACTCCTCCACCCTCTGCATCACAATAGTAAGCTGGGACAACACATCATCCAAGATTTCCTCCAGTCGGTGCTTCGTCTGGCCCCAGTCCTCCCCATTCCTCGCGTTCGCCACGACCCTGAACCGCCGCATCAGTGTCATGATCACGCCCACGAACTCCACCTGCGCCATCTTCTGCCCGGGACAGATACGCGGACCAAAAGAGAAGGCGACGAAGTGCCCCGCTGGCGGCTTGAAGAGATTCGGGCCTCCTTCAGGGGATGGGACGAGCCATCTGCCCGGTCGGAATTTGTACTCGTCTTGGGTGCGGTCTTTGGCGTCTTGGTAAGTTTCTACGACGTCTTTGCCTGTCTTACCTGTGTAACCAGGTAGGTTTAGACCGCGCCATACTTTCGGGTCTGTCTGCAAGGATACGAAGTCCGTGTAGAAAGCGCAGCCGTTCGGGACGCGGATTTCGTGTTTGCTCGTCTTGATGATCTGGGTCTTACCGGAGGTGTTCATCCTGATATTGTGCACAGCAGGCGGGTAAAGACGAAGGACTTCCATCATGAGAGCCTGGCAGCGGAGAGCGCGTGGAAAGACGGCGGCATAATCTGGTTCGTCCTCGTTGGGGTTGTAGGGTCCTACGATGGACATTATCTCGTCGTATAGCCAGTCTTGAAGTTCGGGATTGGCGGCGAGGAGGACAATTGTGAATTGGAGTGCAGTGGCGGTCGTGTCGAAGCCGGCAGCGGTGAAGACGAAGAGATTGCCATTAATTTCAGCCTCGGTGAGAGCTGCAGAGCTCGCTTGCGCTAAGACCAGCTGAGAGATAATGGAGTTGCGGGATCCTTGGTTGTCCGGGTCTTTGAGCAGGGCGCGCTCCTCGTCGACACGGGTGCGGGAATGCGTAGGGTATTCGCGACCGGCGTTGCCGACGAGATGCAGGCGAGCGGCGCCTGGGAACCATGATGGTACGCTGAGAAGGGCAGATGATGGAAATAGGGCGGCAAGAATGACATTGTCGACGGCAGCCTTGATACAAGTGACAAAATCAAGGCGAAGTCCTGATGTTTCCGAGGTTGCATGCTTCTCGGAGGTAGGCTCATTATCCCAATCGTTGGTTATACCATAGCCCGCACGACTGAGAACATTGATGGCGATCTTCTTCATTCCGTCAAGGGCATTGTGACCGCTTTTGCCGATATCGGAATGTGCCAATTCATCGGCCATGAAGTTGCTCTGTCTGTAGGATTCGGCAAAGACAGCCCTGCTGACCCTCTCGTTGATGACACTGACTACCAGCTTTCGTTGCTTCGCCCATTGATCGCCGTCGCTGCTGGCCAGGTTTGGGCCAAACATGCCGAGTATCTTCTTCGAGAGGGCATGCTGGGTGAACTCCCTAGGCCGCTTGAGGACATCCACGACGACCTCTGGGTCTGAGCTCCACAGCTCGTTCGAGCCTGCAGTGACAAGCATGTAAGTGTCTACTTTCATGTCGCAGTAGCCTTCTCGCTTCACGAAAAGCTCATGGCAGCCAATTGCTAGTGCCACCCGTTTCCACACCCGGTCCGGTAGCCATCGTTTCATGAGATCCTTTGACATTGGCGAGAATACCATCCATATCGGATGATTTTGATCCAGAGGAATGCATACTGAGCGAACGCCGCAATTTCGTGTCGACAAATAGTTGCGAATGAAGATGAGGACAAAAGAACCATAGTATGCCACGGCCAGGAGGCCAAGGATCGCGCCGAAGGAGAGCATGGTAGGGGGACTGTCCAATTTCTGGCGACGAGATCAATTGACAACTTTTGAGAATTGAAGATGGAAAGAAAGAGATGCTCGTGGGATTGTGTTTGAACCCTCGTAAGCAGGGCAGATTGGGACCAACATTGCCGTCGGGTGCGCTGATTGGCGTCTCAGGAACCTTACCTTGAGCCGCGTCAGGTCTAGCGAAACCACCCACCATTGACCCCGGCTGACAGAGTACTACCATTATTGAAAACAGTCGAGGACTGTTGTGATTGTCATCGGATGGGAGAAGAACCTAAAATGAAAAGCAGGGTGGCAGAAATGGGTTTGCGAGCCAGCCAATAACGTACGTACAATGACTCGTCCGCGATGTACCGGATGCGCCCGTGATCATCGGCTAATGAAATTTAGGCCTGCATAAATAAATATGGCCGACACAAAAAGTTACGCTCCAAGCCTGCAGGAAACAAAACAAATTCGGTCTACAGCTTGCCAGCTAAAGCGTCCAAAGCTCCCTGTACCGTCTCCTTTGTCTTACTGACCCAAGGACTGTGACTGGCGTCGATCCTGACCGTCTCTGTAATGCCAGCTGCTTGAGCCATGCCTTCCTGTGCTTGGATGGGAATGGCCATGTCCTTTTCGCAAAGCAGATAGGCCGAGCTGATCTGCTTGTATGGCTCCCAGGTTACTGGGCGACCCATGGTATCTGCTGCATGAGGCTTGAGCTCGCTGCTGACCTTCTTCTTCCATGCGGCGTCGTCGATGTCGTTATAGAAGATTTCATCATTTCGCTCGCAGATGAGTGCCTTGCCGGATTCGGTAGGATGAATCCAGTCGGGCTTCGGACCTTGAGAGAGGGCGTCGTTCAAGCTGTTGTTGGCTGGCAGGGCGAAAGCACACATGTAGATCATCTTGACGACTCCATTCTTATTACCTCCTTGAAGCACGTCAGTCGGGATTCGGCGGCTTCTTGAGTCTCAAGGACTTACCTTCGCCCTTGACGAACCCCTTGGCGGCTTCACTTCCGCACACACCACCGTAGCTGTGCATAATGATGGCCGCATCCTTGCCCGACTTGAAGATGTCTTGAAGGCCTGATCGCAGAACACTGACATCGTCATCGAAAGCCTCGCCATCGCGCCCGACTGACGGCAGTTGCGGTGCTACGACGGTGTACCCAGCTTTCTCCAAGCCTTCGTTCAGCTGAGAGTAGTGGTGAGGAGCATGCCATGCGCCGTGCGCGAGTAGGACCGAGGTGTTTTGCGGACTGATTCCTGACATTTTGACAAGGCTGTGGTTTTTGGCGTGATGACGATGTTTGCAAGAGAACAGATTACTGGAGATATATAGGGTCTGAGAACGAGATGCTGACGATCAATGCTGATCAAACATGCGGAACAGTCCCTCCCTTATAGCTACCTACCGTGCAAGAGCTTCTCCGGCTTGCGGGTAACGTCAGATTATAGCTCGGTCAGAGATCCGGTGGTCGAGTCAGGATGGCGTACGGATCGACCGATGCCTCGCATAATTGCCAGGTTCTTATTAGAGGAGGGACTGCACGGCCTACCAGCCGCCGGCACAAGCCGGAACGATTTTCGTTCTGTAGGGCAAGCTAGGTGTGGTACTTCTTCCCGCACGTTGCATGACTTGACTGGAACAAGGGCTAATGGATCCGCCTACCAACCTGCTTTACTGAAACTGAAAGTAGACACAATGATTTCATGGCCAACTGCTCAAGCGCAACCCTAAAGAAATTAGAGGTGCTTTATTTAAAGCATTCTGCTTCGTACTGTAGAGGACACGTAGAAGTGTGTGAATAGTGGGTAACCCTAGGGTTCAAAACTTGGCCTGCTGTAAAATCAATCAGCACTCTTTCTCCCCTCCTGATTGGCATAGAAGTAGGTCGACTCGATCATCTTCTCCCTCGCCAGTTTTCCAAGTTGACAGCATGAAGATATCGGCACTCCCAAGTTCCCTGTTAGCATGAGCACTCGTTCCTGCAGCCTTTGCCGCACCTACTGCAACTTCATTGGAAGCAATCCTTGATCATACTTCAAATCATCAACTCGCCAAGCGCGGATTCTAGAACTGCTTCTTCGATCAATGTAACCCTTTTCGTGAAGCTCCCCCGAGGGCGAAGACTAAGAAGAAGTCAGCGCTGAGTTTCGAGATACCTCTGCCAGCCGAGAGTCCTGCTGCCGGACGATCTAGTATCGTCCGTCGGCGAACGTAAGAGGTCTTCGATAAGACCATCACCCCGCTGAATAATGGCGACTTGAATGTGGCTTTCCGGCCAAACACGAATTTTGACCACACTGTCGACTCTGTCAGCATCGTTATGGACGCTAATGGCTCAGTCGGGCCGGCAACTTACCCGGGAACGAACGGCGCAAATCGCGACCCGCTACAATTGACAAGTCATCGTCCTAATGTGGCTTGTATAATACCTCCCCAAGACGTCAGAAACTTTTGGTTTCATTTACACGGTGCACCGCATTCCTCGAGCCAGACGCCGCCACATCTTACATTTAATTATACACTCTTACATAAAGGAGAGCTTCGACAAAGGCAAACGCTGCATTTAGAGGACACGGATTTAAATCGCGCCGAGCATAGAAAAGCCTATGGCGGTCGTGCTAAGAAGCTATTATAACGCTAAGATCTTCATTCGACGTATGTCGCTCTTTCCTCTTGCTTGGATGTTGCTAGGTACCATCCTACCCAATGCATTTGATTTGATTTGATTTGGTTTGGTTTGGTTTGATTTGATTTGATTTGATTTGATTTGATTTGATTTGATTTGATTTGATTTGATTTGATTTGATTTGATTTGATTTGATTTGATTTGATTTGATTTGATTTGATTTGATTTGATTTGATTGATTCAAGTAAGCTATGCTCTACCGTCTCCGTCAGCGCCCCACATCCGCATGCCTTGTTTTCCTGCGCCTCAATGCGAGCTAAGTAGGAGTTAAGGCGACAGTGATTTGTCCTTGCCTGCGCTAATATGCGGGCGTCCTGGCTCGAGAGACAATCATACAAAAGTCTCGCATGCCAACCTGGTAAGGCTTTGTCGAGCTTGTAGGTGTATTTGCCGTACTATTGTCGCTCGACCGGAACCCGTTTCTGCATCTCCCGGTTTACAAGCTTGACCACTAGAGATATCTCCCTCAACCTACCCTTGACACTGGGGGGTTAGTGATACAGGCCAGTTTTGCGCTTCTAAACAAGGTGTTGGCTGAGGCTATTTGCTATGGTTGCCAAGACTTACGACCTCCCAGGCATCTCAGCCTTGCAGGTCACGACTAAATTGATTAGAGCTATGAACTACTAAGCGGTATGCAGGTCAATGGATCCGCCCAGTGTGTCTTGTAGTTCCCGTATTCTTAGCCCGACGGGCACGAGAGCAATCTGCTGTGACTTCCATCTTTCTTCCTCCGCTCTGTGTGCGAGAGTATCGCATAAGAAAGCGACCCTTCTTGCTTGAGCGAATATCAGGAAACCAAAGAGGTCGGACCGCTCCTGGTGGCTGTCGATGGTGTAGCCGCCCATCAGAACCAGTATCTCGTCCGACGAGTAGAGACTGTTGACGTTCGTCCACGAGCTGAAATGATCGGTGTGGTTGCTCTCTTCCCACGCGGCAGCGACTTGTTCTAATTGGCCATCAATTTTTCGATCAATATGATGAGAAAAGTGAACAGCCGATGTGAAGAGCGGCAATTCAGACAATAAGTGAAGTTGCGGCATTGCGAGATGAGCTGTTTCAGGAGACACAGCGCCTGCTCTGCGATCCTGAGGTTGACAATTTTGTACTGACTGTGTACGTTCTCAAGCAAGCG
Organism: Elsinoe fawcettii; assembly: GCA_007556565.1. Lineage (NCBI taxonomy): Eukaryota > Fungi > Ascomycota > Dothideomycetes > Myriangiales > Elsinoaceae > Elsinoe > Elsinoe fawcettii. Next base: position 22,212 of record SWCR01000027.1, read on the forward strand.
CAAAGTCTGGGCGAAGCACTTGCATGTGGTTTGTGATATCGTTGAATGTGGCGTGAATGGCTCGGAAACTCGCTCGAGTGGGAAGCCGTCTGTGAGATCGGGTAGGAATCGATTTCTACGGCCGTCCAATGGCCATGCACCATGTGTGTCCACTTTGCTGGACACTACGGGTGTAGTTGCTGGTAAATCGCTGCTGTTTCTCATACACACTGGGCTGTTGTCTAGCAGGAATGGGTCTACCCGGTCTCCGTCAAAATTTCCAAAGTACCCATCGTTCATTCCATTGAAGCTAGCATCGAAAGTTGTCGGAGTCGGGAGAGCAGTTTCTACACCAGACAATTCACTGGACAGCGAAAGAGATGCTTCATGGTGTGCAAGCGTTGGCAGTCCTGTGCTGACTTTGAGCCGCTTTGCTGGCTGTGAAGTCGATGGACATGCATCTACATCCTTTTGAGGGAGCGATGCGGTTATAATACCGGGGCTGGCTAGCGGAGAGCGAGAGGGCTCTATATGTCGAAAGACTAAAGGTATGCCTGGGACTTTCCTCGATCTCTGCCGTTTGGCGTGCAGAGTGTCCGAATAGATACATGTCAGATTGCGATCACGGCAACGTTGACAGCCGAATTTCTGTCCTGTACACTTGAACTGTTGCATATTAATTTCCAAGTGGCCACTATATCAACCCTCAAGAAGCTTACCTTTTTGGAACGACAACCATCGCAGGCAAAGTGAACAGTATTCTGCCCTGCTTGGGGCGGAAGATCTGAAGTCGAAATGCAAACCACTTCTCCCTTTCGGTCCTCTGCTCTCAGTGTAGCAAACATTGGCTCTTCGCTAGTCGTAGTTGTGCGATCCTTCAGACACAAAGATGCATCGGTAAGATCTAGCTGCAGATCTGTGTCCTTGAGAGCACTTTTGACAAATCTCCTTTTGTTGCCGTTCGCAGCGGATGCCATGGAACTTTTCTCGGTCCGCACGAGGGACCAATCACTAACCATTCAGGGCTCTTTTGGTTGCTGAAGCATGTTCCATCCATTGCTGTTGCCCACATCGCCCTACTGTGAGTCTTGGCTACCACTCTACTGCCGTCTAGACCCTGGCGTGACTCGTGTTTTACAGGGGCGTTGGGGCCCGGGACTGGCCTGTCGTCGGTATTGACAAGATTTTCACGATAAATCAGGCCTTAGCTGATTGATCGCGCGATCACTGGGGTGCCGGTGAAGACTCGCCTTGCGTGGCTGCACGTGGAAAATTGATGTCGATTACCACAGACTGACATGATCAAGATTCTCTCGAAGTCGGATGAAGCAAAGAAGATGCATTGAGGTGGCTTGGGATGACACTTCTCGGAGCTCAGAACGACGGCGGTGACGTCGACTCATACGCACGGGCAGCATTTTGTGTTGCAGGAAATGCGTCCTCGTTTTTGATTTCCTGCCCTGTCCACACCCCTCGCCAGCAGCTGGAGATCTCGCACGAGCGAGTAATTCTTCCGCGTTCCGGCTGCCGAGAATGCCAATGGACATCTGGATATTACCAGACAAGCATTGCGCTGCGTTAGAGGTCTTGCCGCCGGAAAGGGTCGCACTATACTGGCAAGGTCTTGGCCCGTTCCACTAGGTTATGCCTGTGTGTTGAAGTAGCCTGACAGGCAAGTCGCGATAACCGCCCGTTTACTCATCTACAAAGTTCAGAGCGTATGAATGAACGCACGCTAGTCCACCCACTCTCAAGAAGAGTTGTTTCGAACGTTTTTTGGAAGGAACATGACACTGGAACCTGTGCGCATTTGACTTGCTGCAATTAGGACCACCTGTCTACCTCACTTGTACGACGCCGGAGATCAGCCTACATTCTAGGGATTGAACTAAGATGCCAGTCCTGGCCGGAGCCTGGCATCTTCAGCTCCCCACTGCATCATCAACAGCGATGCAAATGTGGGACAGCATTATTTCTTACGGCAACCTTGAGGCCTATCACGTGCCAGGAGATAGCGTCGCATTGTCACGGAGATCAGCGATGAGATGATGCTGGATTTCCAGCTATCACACCTCCGCCTGAAAGTGACCAACGTGGCGGAGGGAATCAATCCGGCTGTGTGACATGCTTACAGGCCAGCCACGAGTATGATGAGCAATGTAGCGCTACACTTGGACCTGGGTTGAAAAGGTCATGGTCATAATACGCTAGATCATTCCCTGCCACGGATGTAGAAGGTTTGATGATAGCTGCACTGACGGGTCTTGCCACGAGTCTAACCAATGTCGGAGCGGTCTCCATTCTCCATGTAGGGATCCGACCAACCTTGCCGGATAGAGTTCAGGCGGCTCTCTCTCTCTTCTACGGTCAGCGAACCAAGTGGCAGCCGCCTGGGAACGTACGACCGACGATACGGCTTCGACCACAATTATCACCGGATATAATCTACTCTCTGGGAGCCATTGATTCTGGGTCGACCAATTTGTCACCTCGCTGCGTCGTGCTGAGATGATTCGCTTGTCCGGTCGATATACTTCCCGGTGCTACGCCCACGTTCAGGACGGCCGGCTCCACACCAACTGCGACTGGCTGTCCAGCCCAGGCAGCCTTGTGCCAAGCCTGTATCCCTAAGAGTTTCCAGAACTGGCATCAATCGGGAAAGTCGTTCGACAGATTGTGACTCTTACTGACACGATGGTAACGTATCGAGAAGATTCAACAGAAACTCTAGAAGAACACTTGGACCAGGCCTCGTGATAACGCAGGTCCTCGTTGAAAGCGCACTTCCCGGTCATCACGCACTGGCCCTCCTTCGTTCTGACAAACGACATGGCAGTCAAGACTGACATAGAAACGACGGCGAGCCATGCGCGAATGCAAGCGACACGAAGGTACTGCTTGACTCAAGACTTGGGATCAGTGTCGATCCTGCGGTCGGCAAGTATCAACCTCAGCTCATGCAGAGTCATGAGTATAGTCGCTTTTAAGGATAAGATTTCATGTCTGTTTCCCATCACTTGACAGCCATGGATTCCAATTGTATGCTCATAGGACGATGATGTCCAACTTCGAAGACGACGATCGTAGTCGCTTGACATACTATGCTGAGATCCAGACAATTTTGAGTGCAGTGTAGTATTTCCAACGACAAATTGGTGGAGACGGCCTGACGGATAATAGGATAGGAGTCTCGAAGATTCACATTTCCAACCATGCGATTCGTCGACCCAAGCCAGAAGCTGGGAAACCGGATGACGTCCTGTCAAACGAACTCACATCGACCAATTTGGCCGTGGTACAGTCAATCAGATACGTCGCCACATAGGTGAAGAGGCCGAAGGTCTACAACGGTGCCGCTACCAGGTCATCAACGTCTGGCGGCCGATTTCTACAATCTATCGGGATTTCCGTGCAGTGTGTGATTCGCAATCAGTGTCGGAAGAAGATATTCTCCCTGTAAGGCTAATATATCCGGATTGGATTGGAGAGTCATGCACAATCCGACCGAATTCTGATCACCGCTGGTATTACAGGTTCGCTCAAACGCCTGAAGAAGTTATGATGATCAAATGCTATGACAGCAAAGCAGACGGGTGAGCAAGGCGAGTTCCGCATGCGGCCTTTAATGATCCCGGAATGGTGGATCGGGATACTAGACGTAGCATTGAAGCCAGGGCCTTGGTCTTTCATGAGGATGATCAGACGGACATAGAGTATCTCGAGGGGATCAAGTGAGACGGAGGGGAAAAGACGGAGACCCGGCAAGCGATCACAGCTTTGACGACGCAATGGGCGTCTATGTCGCATTCTGTCTTGTCAGCAATGTACATTGGAACATAGCGTGTGAGCGTTTCTAGGTGATATTAGCCTGTAGTTCAGATCTATGGCCTCGAATGCCCCGGAAATGGTTCTTCCGCTTGTCTGATCACATATGACAGGTTACGGGCTCTGACTTTACGGACCGGCAGCTGCTGACTCCTCGAAGAGCGATTTCACGCCCTGTATGCGGAGATACCTCATGCGGACATTTCGAATGTTTTTCGCACGCCGCAACCCGTACTTGGCATTCGATGCTCGCTACTTCTGCGAGCTCGGGATAAGGTACCGGTAAAGCTCCCAATGAGGTAGGTGACCGATCGTTCGTCTTCTAAGGATAGTACCTCAAGTGAACGGTGTTGAGGCTTTGACACCGCAGAGCTTTGCATGGCACCAAAAGGCCTGGAAGGCACGCTAGAATCAATCGTATTTCCTACCATCTCTTCTAGACCACATCATCGTCAAATGACTCCCGAGAAACTTTAGTCGAATTAGCCTTCACTCGGACATCATGCCACACAATGCAGCCAGTAGCGACGCAGAGCTGCAGGTGGTCTCGCTACACAAGATTCTAACCGGCGACAAGAATGCTACCAAGGACCTGCTACAGGCTTGTATGGACCTGGGCTTCTTTCACCTCGGCTGCCGAGATGTAGACTCCGGCAACATCATTCGGGATGTCAGGGAGATGTATGACCTGTCAGTCAGCTTCTTCGACTTGCCTCAGGAGGAGAAGTCGAAATGGTTGGTTGATCGGGATCATGATGAGAACTTGGTGATTGGGTCAGTGAGTACTTGGGATAGGCGGCCGCTTGTGACTGACTCAATAGCCACAAGCCGGCCGGTCATGGTAATGGACCTGTCGAAGGAGTCAAGGATGGACTCGAAGGAATAATGGTCAGTATCCGGAAGACCATGGGCCAAGCTCCTGATGGTTCCAGTTATTCGAGCATCATATCTCTAGGATTGACAGACCTGCCGATTTCCCCGGACCAGAGCAGATCTTGGATTGACTGAAGCCGCTCAAAGGGGCTATCTCAAGCTTCCGGAATATGAGTACCATCAGTCTCACACGACTGTCGGAGGCGCTAGAACTAGATGGAGATCAAGCATATCAGCATTTTCATCGACCGAATGAGGTATGCCCAACAGCGCTCGGTCTATTGAAGTATACCCTGGCGGAAGAGGAGCCTGACAGAGTCGGTCAGATCGCCCACACAGATGCTGGTAGTCTGTCGGTAGTGTTCACCGAGGTTGCTGGTTTGCAAGTACAGAAGCTGCAAGATGACGAGTAGTACTATATTGCCCCCAAGCCTGGTCATGCTGTTGTCAACGTCGGCGATCACTTGCGATTCATTTCCGGCGGCGTTGTTGCGTCTGCGCTGCATCGAATCATACCGCACAACGATGAGCTAGGCAGACACAAGCATTCAATTGTGTATCTCCTGCGTTCAGAAATGAATGCTGGATTTGTCGATGAAGAAGGCAATGTTGGAAAGGTCTCGATTGGACCAATTAGAAACATGCAGTGTTTCGAGCACCAGCTGCAGAGCAAGCAGAAGGTACCTATCTTACCGGTAAGGAAGGATACATTGGGTACTGGGATCCAGAGAAGGAGGAAACATACAGAACCGTGGCAGTATGAGCATTTGCAATTGTAGCGAACGGCTTGTATGCGAATATCAGACGTCTTTCTCCCTGCACTCCCGCATCTCTCATTCGAACGTGGCCTCTTCCACTCGCATTGTGAACCGGTCGGCATGCTGTTTGTACTCGCACGTTTGATTGTCATGTACGCCCAGTATCTGACATTATGGTGTTCGCAGTCGTCAATTGTAACTCGTCAGCTGGGAAGCGAGAGCCGCCTTGCCGTCTGGTGTTGTCCGTGTATTCCATAACTCGGACAGTCTCTGCCAGAGGCATGATCTCGCTCTCTTTCCTACCATGCAGGATGTCGAGAGCTGTGTTGTCTGCTATGTGGACGTAGTTCTTACCGATGACAAGAAAATCACATCTCCTCCCAGGTTGCTTCTCTGGTCGTCCCGCGATCTCTACTGTGTGGGTAGACAATGAAAGCCTCAGGATCAGAAGGGCATGGTCCATCTACTTCGATGAATCCTGTAGTGCCTTTCATCCTGGCCACCATCGCTGGATCATGGCTCGCTAATGTTGCTGTAGTTGCAACGCCCTGTCTACCACTGCTGAGATAGTGGGCGATCATGCTCGTGGTGACTTCGACGTTGTCGAGATGACTCTGTACAGCATGTCTTGGGTCTTTTGGAGTTGCTTGGGCTGCCCGGATCGAGTGCAAATACCATCCAAGTGGGAGGGTAAACAAGTAGACTACCCGCTCCGAGATCAAGGTCCTTGAGTTTATGGTCAGGTGGAAGATCTCCTATGCCGAGATTGAGGCCGAAATCACTCCACGCACGAAAGACGTCGCCAATGATCTCCTCGTCGTGAATGAGTCTTCGAAGCTCCTGTACCACAGAGCGGTGTCGGAGCCACGTGGCTTCTGCCAGATGGGACTCTCTTCTGGCCTGCAGCGGCGATCACCTCTTTCGTTTCTCTAACATTCAACGTGAATGTATTTTCGCAAAAGACGTTCCTGTCCGCAGCGATGGTGTCGAGACAATTCTGCCTATGCAGTCCATGAGGTGTGCCAATACAAATAACGTCGACTGCAGCATCAGCCTAGACCTCGGCGTATGACCCATCATCTTGATTTGTTCTTGCGGGCAATGCGTCCGAACGAAGGTCTCGCCCTGTGCCCCTGATCTGCAACCGAGTGCGACAACACGATGTCGGACCGGAACTTCCGGTCGGTCAAGCACGAGACCCCCAACGAACGATGATGATATCTTTGCCGCTGCTAGGAAAAATCAGCAAGCGCAGGTGAGAAGCAGTACCGCCTCTGACATGTGATTCCCCACCTCACGACAGGTCGCTCGGCCATAGTTGTAGCACTGCAAGGGATAACTTTGCGTCTTTCTGTAGTTCTTTGTACTAGGCGAACATATCTTTCGTGCAGAAAGCTTGTTGTTCGAACGTTGGTGATGCTGGAACCGTGACTCCTGAGAGTGATGGTCTCTTTTAGAGCTCATAGCCGGGAAACTTCATATACCGTCCTGATCGTCGTCCGTCAGCGGAGGATGCTTCTTACGTGTCGGGTCGGTTCATGGCAAATACGGCAGCCTCGACAGAACTGGTCACTGACATTTTCCTTGTCAGAACTGTCTAATTTCTCAATCAGTAATGTAGCTCAGCGAAAACATAGACGATCGCTTGCCGTTGCCTGTGTACCTCTTACACGGTCATCTGTCTACCTCTCGTACTATAGTTTGTCTATGTCTTCTACTGTCGCTTAATGATCTCTCGTACTGTCGCTCGTCCATTTTCCGTGCTGTCGCTTGTCTCTTTCTCTTAACATCACTTATCTGTCTCTTATACTATTACTTGTCTGATTATTATACTATTACTTATCTACCTCTTATACTATTACTTATCAACTACGTTGTCACGAGGTGGGGCTGGAATTAGGTACGATCGTATTGTGTTCAAACGGGCTAACTACAGTACCCGGTGATGACGAGGACGTAGCTCTTCCAGCTACGTACAGGATGGAAATTCAGACGGAGGTCAACAGTTTGCGGCCAGGTGTTGACGTCGGCAACCTCATAGTGCGCCAAGACATCGGTTCATCCTAACTACAGCTCGTGGTAGAATCGGCCATATTTGGCTCAGTCCTAGCCTACAGCCTTTTCTCCTGATTCATCTGGTCTACTTCATGTATTTGCGCATTTATAAGCTTGTAGAACATCCTCAACTCTGAGGATTAAGGCAGTAATAAATCTTGTTCCCCACCACACAAGTCAATACCTCGTCGAGACAGTCAGCTTCCGTTCTGCTTTTCATCTTCGAGCTACGTCCTCGTCTCGTTTCCTGAGTACTGTAGTCAGCTGTCAATACACATATACTATTCCCTGTCTAGCTTCACGTCTATACCGCCTGTAGACCGCCTACCGCCTCGTGACGATAATAGAAATAGTCTCTCGAGGTCTAAAAGGATAGCTGTTTCGGCCCCTAAACTGAACCCTGAAGAAACAAAAGCACCTTATGAAAACATGCCGGCACCTACTTATCCAATCTGAAGAGCGGGGAGAAGTATAGTGCTGACAGCACGCAAAAAATGGGACTCACATACGAAGACTCGACATGAAGTCGAGCTTTGCTCTTGAAAAATTACTCGTAACATGGCACAATAGACAAAGAGAGTGAGCGCAGGGTAGTGATCGTCTCTCCTTTGTGAGACCTTGCATGCGTACATCGCATTCACTTGTGGAAGCGGACGGGGGGCAGTGGCGATGTGTCCAGAACACGTGTGATGAAGAACTGCGGTCAAAATTCGAGTCTCTCGACATATCAACTCCAGCAAAAGGAGCCGTCATCGTCATAAGTCATGTCATGGCCTTCCTCCCTGCAATCAAAATCGCGGTACCTACTTGATCGTTCGCGTTATGAAAAAGGTGTGTAATTTGTCAACTATCTGTCTGCACGTCCCAATTGTCAGCTACTGAAAGGTCGTCTTCCACTGTGGAGAGACGTCCGGACAACCTTTGGACGTGCTAATACGTTCAGGGCCTCAGGTCATGGAAGTCTGGGCGCACGTAGATTACGAGCAGTGAATTGTCTCAGGGCCGACCAGCGGGGTCCCAATTTTGGTAACAGCGTTAAAGCCACACCTTTTCCAAGTCCTTTGGCCCACCAGTGTCCGTCCAGTCCATGGAGCACGTTCCCCATGACAATCAATATTGCGATGTCCAGATCTGTCATTGCGTGCAACAAGTCGATTTGGGCTGCTTCAAGAGAGTGGAGCCAGACAAGGATTTCGCTAAAGCCAAGATAACGTCGCTGGAAGAGTTTGTCTATATCCTTAATGATGTTACAATATCCGTACTTCTCTGTGCCGATCAGGGAGTGGGTCTCTGCTAAAAGGGAATCAATCACCTGCGTTGTTTGCTTATCGAACTGTTGACCTCTAGCAGCCGACAACTCAGTACGAGATGTGAGTCGATTCATCTATCTGTTGGCGTTTGCAGTATGCTTGTCGATGCTCGAAATACTACCAAGGCATGAGATACCTGCCCAAGTACGGCAGCACTCCAGAAAGTCTGAGATACATTGTGGCGAGGATCGATCCGCCATAGCGAAGCTGACGATAGCCACTGCAATTGCTGTCATCAGCAAATCTTGGGGAGTCGAGGACGACGGGTCTGTCAATGCTTCTCGATACAAGCAAAGAAATATCGTAATGTTTTGATGCTAGAAATTTCCATCGATTGCGATTGGTTGGGAGTCCGCAGCTTTCCGCGTGGAGTGCCGATAACGCAAGGATGCCATGGTGTAAGTAAGCGGGGTAGAAATGGTCGGCATGATCTTGAGCTCGATGCAGACTAATTCCTTCCATGGAATCGAGAGATTGTGAAATATGATCTGTCCAATGTCGTGCCAACTGTACGTCGTTCAAGTCGCTAGTCTCTGATGCATCCAAGTGATTAGGGCCCTGCCAGTATTTTTGACTCGGCTGCGATTGGGCAAGCGACGATCTCATTGTTCGTCAAATGTTCAGCCACTGATTTACTGCGTAACGCGCCCGTCGTTGGTGTGTCCCTTACTTATGTCTGTACTCAGCTAGTCCGACTGTTGGAGACAGGGCCGATCTTGCTTCTCGTTTGCCATTGGTATCACCTGATTCTTACCATTCTGTTCCAGACATGTGTTCTAGGGCTGAGTGGATCTCTGGCGTCTTCCGACACGTAGTGCATACCGCAAATTCTGAAACAGCCTACCCGCGATCTGTATCAGAGAGTCCAGATCTTTAGAGGAGGGCGTGTTCTATTCTAGCTTGCTTTTCGGGGCTATGTAACGAAATCATGTACCCTTGCGAGGGCTGATATAGGAAAAAGAGTTTTCATCCGGACCTTGGCCATGGTTTTCCTCCTTCGCTAGCTCCCATAAAAACAACCCGCATGGACCCGTAAAGGAACCACATCGGCGTAAGAATGCATAACGATAGTTAATCTCTGTGATAAGGTTGGGCGGATCAGCGTTGGCGAAAGACCAACTTGGCTGAAATCGCGCCGCTGCTCGGTACGAATTGCTTCCGTTAACAAAATCAAGCCTCCGCAAGTCGCTTATGATGGCCAGGCTGGCCGCACACCCGGAGAGTGGGTCCGAGCGTCCCGGACGGATTATCAACATATCGTCCATTGGAGCGCGCTTCGGTGTTGCGAGTATGCCTGTGTATTCGGCAACAAAGGCTGCGGTTGAGGGACTGACTCGATCGCTGGCATCGCAGCTCAGCCCACAGGGACACACTGTGAACGCCGTCCAGCCAGGAGCAACGCAGTCAGATATGCTAGACAAGACCCCGGAAGCGCATGATATGCAGAGAGCAATGACTCCCCTTGAGCACCGCCTTGGAACTCCCGAAGATGTGGCTCTTATCGTTGCCATGGTCGCCGAGCCACAAAGCCGCTGGCTCACTGGCCAGAGCATTTCTGCTTCTGGTGGTCTGGTCATGCTGTAGACTTGCCTGCGAGCTTTTGAGAGTTCCCACCCAACCTCTGACGCCAATGACCTGTCATTTCACATTGTGGTAGAGGCGGAACGTCATGCACGACCAGATTCAGATAGTTGAATTTGTAAAGGTACATAAGCGTTCCGTGCTTCGCAGGATGTGCAGTGTGGTTCACAATCAATTTTCGAGAAGCGAACAATTGCTTGGCGACGATCGGTCAACAGGAGAATTGCCTTTGTATAAGGCATCCATGTAGGTAGCGCGAAAATTCCACGGTACGTGTAGTACGTATCGACGGTATACTCTTTAGCAATTCACCATAAGACTCACCGCTGACTGCAGCTACTTCACAGCTATATAGTAAAGGGGTGTGTTGACCTCGGTAACATCATGGTGTGCCAAGAAACAGTCACCTTTCTAGTCTCCCTAACTGTTGCGACATCTTTGATTCACAACTCCAACAGTTTATGACAGATTTGGATGATATCTGGCCTGATCTGTTACATGTGATCAGTTTTATTGTCTTAGTTCAGTTGCATGTTGAAAGCGTGTATATATATCCTCTCAATCGGCAGCTGCTCTTCAGCTCGTGTCAGCTTAGAAGAAATTGGCCTCTTGTCCTGTATACAGAGCCTGCCCATCTGTCTTTAGCGGAGGGCGGGCCGAAGCGTTGAGAGTAGACTGCTTCGAGTGGAAAACGTCGGTGTGAATCCGCACTTCCGTACAAAGGCGGTTGTTTTCATGTACTAGGAGAACCGGGTGGCCAGTAGTGAATCAGGGCTGGTAGGATGGAGCCGTTGGAGAATACGAAGAACTCGATTCGCCGACGACATGGGTGGGACGCGGAAGGTCATGCGTGGGGAAGATGGAAGAGCTTGGGGGAGGATCGTCATATACAGACATTTGAGCATTACTGATCTGCAATGAATACTCGGTGGTTTCTCTTGCCCTTGATAGTCACTCTTCCCCTCGACAGTCACTCTTCCCCTCGACAGTCACTCTTCCCCTCGACAGTCACTCTTCCCCTCGACAGTCACTCTTCCCCTCGACAGTCACTCTTCCCCTCGACAGTCACTCTTGCCCTCGACAGTCACTCTTGTGTTGACTAGGATACCGTCCCTATCCGGCACTAGCGCGTCCTGACTGCTATCTCGTACAATCTCGCTAACGTCGATGTTAATGATGGTCTTGCTAACGTCATTTCCACTGAGCCCTTTCGCGGCGCGTCTACTGACTCCGGAAGGCTTAGAGTCGATAGTAGCGGAGCAACAGAAGGCAACGTTGTGAAAGAGAGGTTTCAGATTTGGAATTGAGGAGACGATGATAGCCGTGCCATTTTCGATGACAGTCTAAATGATTATGTTAGAGACTTTATCTGTCTAGTTGTTAGAGATGGAGAACAGCATGAGAGGATCGGAGAGCAGGAGAGAGGGGAGAAGAGGAAAAAGAGGCCTTACAGGCATAGTCGACTTTGTCGGTATAGACAGGGATTTAGAAAATGCGGACAATTGTGGCGGCGGAGGCACTATAGAGTTGTCAGCATTGGCTCGGGCTGGCGGGAGAAAGGGCTCAGCATACATGAATCCTAGGCTCAACATGGCATCGATAGTGAATTCTAGCCTCCTTGCCATTTGCAGATTCCAGAGAATGGCGTAAGGCAGGATGCAGCAGGCTAGGTCGGTGAAGATTGAGCATGCTGAAACGAAGTAGCTAATCTTGACAACGACATCCTGGTCAGCACATTTCCCAGGGACCTCGCCCCAGGTGGCAGGAAGAGGTTCGCAGACAGTAAGGAGACAGCAAACAGTGATCAGACCGTAAGCGGCGCTAATGACGAGGACAAACTAGAGGATACAGAGTAGTACCTTGCTGGTGGCCAGACGGATGAGGGCAAGGCAGATGCTGGACTTGACAAAAGTCAAGCTGGTGCAGTAGATGCACTGAAACATGAGGATGCTCTGTACTGGTCAGTCTCAGCCCATCAGTCCTGATATGAGTAGCATGACGTACATGACGAATGCTCTTGTAGTCCTCTGCAGTCAAATGGACGTCCTTCATGCCAATTCCTTGGAAGCATGATCTCATAACAAAAGCAAACGTCGCTTTAATGAGTATCTGACAAAAATGAACATGACAGGCAATTTCCTGGAATTCGTGTGACGTACCGCTCCAATACCCATGAACCAATCATCCATACCAAAACTACCAATCTGCACGCGGATCATGCATCTCAAAGAGACTACAATGATGCATAGCAAGGTGAAGATAAAGGTGCATGTGAACAAGCCCACGCTTTTTCCAATCGATTTCATGGTGACTTAAGCGCTGCGGGAAGAGTTAGACCTAATGTCTTCGGGGGCCAGGTCGGCAATGGTTATATCATGTTCCAGCACGAGGATCCTCGTTGATACCAAGGTCTGTATCAGCGTACAAATCAGGCCGCGTAGACGTGCTGTAGAAGTGTCTCTGTTTCCTCGTTAGTACCGAAACGGCTCATAATAATGTAGACTTCGCAGCGGTTGGCAGCCACTGACAAGTCAAATTAAACTTAGGTCAAAGAAAGATGGATTGGATGCAGGTATTTAACTATAGGCTTTGCCGTGTGCAAGAGACTAGCCAAGCTCCACTACCGTAGATATCTCGCCTCGAACCGACAGCATCTCTATATCTTGCTTCGAGCTGAAGGGCTCTCATAGGAAGCCGACCGCGGCACAACACGTCAGTGATGGTCCATCGGGGCCCATGTATATATGCAGACATAATTGCTTGGAAAATAGAATCCGAAAACAACCACCGACCTGCGGAGGGTAATGACCTGCAAAACATCACGCGTCGCTCCTTTGGGACTTCATAACGGGGAATCTTTTTTAGACTACTCTCCGGCGTGCCAGCTGCAATCACGTTCCTCCACCCTTTTCCGCAGTGCCGCCAGCTTGACCTGCTGCCGCGACGCCTCCACTGTGGCCTTCTCCGCAGCCAACGTCAGATCTGTGATCTTCTCTTCACATTCCCACATAGCCTCTCTCCCTCCCTGAGCACGTCCATAATTTGCTCGATCTCCCATATTGTGTTTCTCATCCGCATATTCCACGGCTGCACTCCCTTCCGTCGTTTATTGCTGGGTTTCGGCATCCATTCGAAATCATCGCCGTCCTCCTCTGTTCTCGGCTCACGAGCTTGGAGTTCTTGAGTGGTGACCTGAGTCGCGCTTTGTATGTGCTGGATGTGCTTCCTCAATTGGGAAACTTGACTGTGCTCTTCCGTCCCGACGAGGATTAAGCTCGCGCAGGTCTCCGTGAGCGATGCGCAACGGCCTTCTGTGCTCTTCATACTTCCTTCACTCATCTTGTCAGGACAGGTTGCGTGAAATTGGATGGAGAGTCCTTCGTTGAGCGCTCCTCCATGCATTGACTGGTGAGAGCGAGCTGACATGTGGCATGCACATTGCGCTTTCCCTTATCTAACAACTGGGTGTCATTGTGCGGGAACAACATTGCTCGTCGCGCCAATCAGGTCTCGGCTCTGGGATGACCACTTCCCCGAACGTCACCGCCTCCTCTGATTTACCCTGCACCCTCATGACATGGACGATGATAGGATCGAGCTCTTCCGTGCCTCGAGCATTAAGTTGAATATTCCAAGGATGGCTTCCAATCGATGTTATCAGCTCCATGGAAAGGACTCTGACCACGAGCGCCTTGGGAGCAATTTAGTAAATTCACATACGGTCGCCACTGTCCTTGATCTGCTTAAAGACTACTTCGCTTCTCGTCGAGCAAGCGAATCACTTTGTCACCTAGACCATACGTCTCTCAAAGTCGTCGTATGCGGCTGACATCTACTCGATTGCCCAATCCCATGTTTCTAGTGTGAACGTTCACCTGTCGCCCGACTCAGCGAGGCTGCGGCAGATCCTGTCGAGATCATCTGCGGTGACCTCGTTCACTTTGAGACGAATGTCGTGGTCAGAGATGAAACGTCCTGTCATCTGGTCTTGACACATGCAATCTTGATGCATTCACCAGTGATTTCGTTGCGAATAAGTACCGTATCTTTCCAAATTAGTAGCAGACAAACACTACCGACGGACATCGACCTTCAGTCCTCACGTGTGGAGATAGACAGTGTGAGTTATGATCAGCGCATGTCGAGCCCGGGGTCGTCTGTCTTCTGCGTCAGCCTGGCGTCGGAGTGCTGAGAATTTAAATGAGTACAAAACTATTTACCTGATCAGAAATTGCACGCGCCATTTGTAGGTCACAAAGCAACGTCAAAACGTATCGATGGCGACAATGCCGCCATGAGGCTTCGATTTTGACGGTGGAGGTCGGATGCACCAAATTAACGAGCATCGTAACCAGTTATGTGTGACTTATCCTAACACGAAACACAACATGATCATGATCTTCCTTCAGCTGTACCAGGGAATATTGCGATCTGAGATGCAAACTTCCCCGAAACAGTAACAGGGATTACCTGTTGACTGGTTTGACAGGGCTGACAGAGCCGACAGGGCCTACAGCGTTGGCGAGCTCGGCTAGAACTATTCTAGTACTCAAAATTAGTGGGATTCCTTGGCAAGATTGCGAGCGTTTTACACCAAGTTTGCGCTTTTATGTCCCATACACCACGTTTATTTGCCAGTATCGCCACCGTCGTTGAATTTATGAAGCTGTAGAGTTAGTGGTATAGAAAACTCTGCATTGCCTTGTGATTGGTCCAATTTTCTCATGGTTTGCAGGTCTGTGGCTGACGTAATCGCACCTCTACGGCATCACGGGCGACATGCGCGGTCTAAGTGAGCAAGACCGCTCAGCCTTATTAGACTTCTTCCGAGATGGTATTCGGCCTAAAGATGTATCGTTATCGGATAAGGCTCGGATCTTCCAGGCACCTAGTGAATTCGACCAATAATCGGTCGCGGTGAGCTTGATCTCTTTGCGCTTATTCTTGAAGGCTAATTGAGCAGCTTGGATGACCACTAGCCAGTGGCGAGTCGTATCAAAGGCTGACCAAATGCCAGCATCCGAATTCTTCGTCAAATTCGTACTCAGCCGTGCAGTCCTTCTTCGACGAGACGCTGAGGTCAAACCAGCTCCAATAGCGTGGTCATTAGCAGCCGTCAACGAGTCGACGTCGAACTGCGCTAGGTCTCCCTCGGTGCTGACAATGTTACTATCGCTCCAAACGACCTCAGTGCCAAAATGGACGCTCCAGTGGACCATAATATCGACGATCGAGGGCGGAGAAGGATCCTCAGGAGGAGCTTGGCGTCGAACCGAGTGCTTAAAGGACAGAGGGGGGTCCCTCGAGGTGCCAGAACTAGCCACCATAGAGGTCTGTGAAGCTGAAACTTCACTAATCGCCTTCTTCTTAGCACCTCTAGCGCCACCTTTTTGGATTTTGTCAATATCTTTAAAGCCTTTGGTGGAGGAGGTCTTCCGAGATTTGCTCGAAGTCCTCGGCTTGGCAGGTGGCGGCTTCCTCTTTTTCGCGCGCTGTTCAACACGCACTTCTCTAGCGCTTTTGGAAACCACTGGAGGGTCATTATTGACGCTCTCTAGTGTCGTCTTACGATGCTCGGCGACTTTGGTCGACTTTGAAGGGGCCTGACGAGGTTGAGGATTAGCCGACACCTCAGGCGAAAAGCGGCTAGGCTCCTTGCCCTTTGTAGACCGACTCGATTGTCGTCTTGGAGGAGGAGATGACTTAGAAGGTGATGGATCAAATCGAACATGCTTTTGTGAAGCCAGCTGGCTATCTAGATCATCTGAATCGTCAAGGTAGAGATCAAGGGGGGGGTCCTGTAAGGGGGTAGGCTGCAGGGCTTGGGAACTTGCTGCGGTCTCGTTCGACCTCCATCAAGTCATCCGGTCCTAAAACCTCTTCTTCTTCGGTCTCTTCTTCGGTTTCGTCCTCTTCAACACCATACTCATCGTCTATGGGACTTGCAGCTTGATTGAACGGCTCTAGTTGAGTCCAAGGTGTTTGCATATCAAGGTCGCTCGCCGAGCTGTCCCAATCGCCAAGGACTCGATCGCGCAATTGCGAAAGGCTCAGGGAGCTATTTTCGCTGTCAGACATGGTCAAAATACCCTCACAAAGCTATATAGCAGCAATTCAGAGCTTCAAATTTGATGAATAATGGAATATCTACGATGGGGGGCCAAAAAGGCGTTATTTGGGTGTAGAAACGCCGTAAATTTTGCCAAGGAATCCTTTTAATTTTGAGTACGAGAAGTCTTCCCCACGGTGTGCACAGACCCACCTCGCGCAACAAAGGAAGATCACTACCTTCTTCCTTTAGTGATTATTTATTTAACCAGTTTAGCTTCAATCTGTCTCAAAACTCGAGGAAGTGCTCATTCTTGTACTCTCAGTCATCGCTGAAGGTTTCATTCTGCTAGGTGCCTTGGAGCACGAATAGTTCTCCCTGACCTTGACCTTGGCTGAATAGGTGCTTCCTCAGCTCTTGGAAGTTCCCTAATAGCTACAGGCTCTGTAGGTACCTGTCGCTTCTTTGGTCTGCCTCTTGGCTTCTTGTTCTGAGCCTTCAGCTCTATCTCAGCCTGTTTTTGAGCCTTTTTAGTTGCTCTCTCTGTCTCCCTCTGAGCCTTCTTTAAAGCCTCAGCTGCCTTACGAGCCGCTTGAGCTGTAGCTCTGCCCTCACGCCTCTTCTGAATCTCCTGCTCCTTCGTTACCTTCTCAAGAGCCCTCTCTTGAGCCCTTTGCTCTCTGTTCTGTATCTCTTGCTCCTTCTCTTGCTCCCTCCTGTCTTGAAGCTCAAAGGCTGCTCTTACCTTGCCAGGGCTGAACAGAATTGCTCCAGAGCCTTCATCAGCTCTGAACTGCTCAATGAGCTTCTTACCACGCTTCCTCTTCTTCTTCTCATGCCTTAGAGCCTCCATTGCCTGCTGCTTGCCAAGCCTTTCAAGGGTGGCCTTCGCCCTGCTCTTCTGGAGGTCATCACTAAGCCTCTTGATGACTTTCTTAGTCTTCCTGTCAACAGTCTTGTTGATGATTGCTCTTAGCTTTCTCATGCCAGAAGGGAAGTCTCAGCAAGCAGAAGGACTACATGATCCTCCTCTACATCGCCCTCTTTGGGATGGTTCCCTCTAGTGTCTTGGCCTGAGCTTCTCAAGCACCAAGGGTGGATCATGCGAACGAGGGGGTTTTTGAGGGTCAAAGAGATGGGTGAGAACAGAAGCTACGCAGTTGTTAGTGGGCGGAACCGCAAGAGGTATGCTGCCTAGCTAGGGGTGTACCTCGAGCAAGCCTGCGAGACATGGTCGGCCGGGTCTTTGGAGACTGGACCCGGTAACGCGAAGAGCGTCAAACCCTGGGGCGTAGTATGCAATGGCAGCGACAGAAGACATTGTCTGCATAGCTCGAGAGGACGGATGCGCATGTCTGTCTGTGAACAGGACTAGGAGGTCTCGTGCTACCTCTGTAGGATGACACAGGCTTGAGGAGCAAACAGGACATGGAGCGTGGTAATAGAGGTTGGCCTGGGCCTCTCTCCCGAAGCATGGGGGCGTGTAGTGAGCTACTTGTAGCAAAAGTCGAAACCTATACGTAGGAAAGCGTGGGCAGGCTTTGTCTACCTGCCTGATGCAGATCTGTATAACTCTGTATAATCATGTACTGCCACGACACGGAACACGGGTTCGATCACCGCGCGATTGAGACGTCCTTCGATGTGGACATCCCAGATCATGCTACCCAGCCGCGGTTGTTGTTCAAGAATGTTTCTTGAAGGCAATCCGAGAGCGCATTGCCCAAGCGTCACAGGATCGACCAGCGTGTGGTAAGGTCCAGAGGCAGGCGGACCGTCTGATGCAGGTTGTGACCGATGCGGTGAGCACGCTGACGCCCAGAGCCGAGCCGTCACTGTATGCAAAGCGATGGTGGACGAAGGATCTCACGGAGCTCCGCCATGTCTACACATACTGGAGGAACAGAGAGCGTGCGCAGAGACGAGGTGGTGAGGCACTCCCGGAGCTGGAGCGACAATCGCGAGCGGCCGCGAAGGAGTATCATGATGCGATACGCAAGCAACAAAAGCTGCGATGGGACGAGTTCCTGTCGGAGGACACCAACATCTGGAAGGCCACTCGTTACCTCAAGCTAGACGACGGCTCCGACTACGAACAAGTCCGAGCAGGCCGAGCAGCTGCTTGATACCTTTTCCCCGGCACTGCCCGAAACTACAGAGGAGGAGGGAGACCGACCACAAAGGCAGCCGATCTCCATGCCTGCGCTGACGGTGGAAGAGATCGAGCCCTGCCTTACAAAGACCAAGCCATGGAAGACCGCCGGCGAAGATGGACCCCCCGCAGGAATGCGGAGACAAATATGGCCGGTTGTGAGTGAAAGTGTCCGCCATCTGTTTCAGACGTCCCTCGACACTGGAGTGATTCCTCAGCAATGGAAAGTCGCAAAGACTATCCCTCTCAAGAAGCCTAACAAGGGTGACTACACCCTGGCGAAAGCCTGGAGGCACATCTCACTTCTGTCAACGCTAGGGAAGCTACTGGAGGCAGTCGTGGCGGAGAGGATATCGTTCGCGGTGGAAACGTACGGGCTGCTGCCCACCAACCACTTCGACGCGAGGAAACAGAGATCGGCGGAGCAGGCACTACTGATCCTCCAGGAGCACGTGTACACGGCTTGGAGGTACAAGAAAGTGGTTAGTCTGGCCAATTTCCGATGTGAAAGGTGCCTACAACTACAACGGATAAATTTGCCATAGAGCTCTTGCTGTTGCTAGTCATCGATAGACCTAGAATCTTCGATGACATGGCTAGAGTTTGAGACAAGCTGACGGGACCCTGCATCTCCACCTACCATGGACATTGGGTGAACACGTGGCTACTGTCAAAATCTTGTCGGTTTGTGGTCGTCATATGATCAGGTCAAATATACTATCTGTGGGTAGACCCTGATCCGAGAAGGATTCCTGAAATGATTCCAGGATAGCTGCTATCTGTCGGTCGTTTGCGGGATCGTCTGATTCTAGCATGCCTATCTGCTTACCGATGTTTTCAGGTTCTCAGTGACACTTCGCGCGAACGCTATATAGAATATCTCTCGACCCTAATCTCGAGAAGTATGGTCCGCAACATGAATGGAGCTACGTGTCCTTGTAGTTGTCTAATTGTTTATCACTCTTGGCCACGTAAAGTGTTCAATGTCTAATTCACGATGTCCAACCGGTATCCGGCATTGCCCGCTGCATGGTGTAAACTTCCAATATCGGACTGGTTGCCGATATTGCGGCGATCTCAGTACGCAAATTTGTCGGTGGATCTTCTGTCCCGTAGACTGCGGTACAGAAATCGCGGACAGTCCTTGCACCTCTCGCATCTGGTGATTGCACATTCGTTGCTACGAGTACGATTTGGGGTTTCATCAGCATGATCAATGCACAGGTAAGGGCATCTGCTGCACTGGCACGCGCGTCATTCGATCGGTACTACTCGGAACCACGGTTTTCAAGTTCGGGAACGCCCACGCATCATCTCACTGTTTTCAATGGTGTTGTGCTGCCCAACAGAATGAATTACAATTCAGCTTGTACGGCCAAGTTTTGTTCTCCCTCTATTCCCACGCAAACGCCCAAAATAATGGAAGGCAAGACCGGAAAGGTCGCGCCGTCCGCTTATGGAGGCATGGGTCCTGTCCTGATGTGCTTGGTTATCACATGTGTAATACTTGCAGCGTTTCTGGTAATTTTGCGTGGTCTCACGGCATCGAAAGTGGGCTCGAAGTGGAGATGGGACTTTATCTGGACATCCGTAGCTTTGGTCCCCGGTACGACAAGTGCTATTTGCATGGTGCTTGCGATGCATAATGGTCTAGGAAATCACGTTCGAAATCTTACCTTTCCGCAAATATTCAACGCTCTTCACTGGACCTGGATTTCCCTTTTCTTGGCTCTCCCAGCCGGAGTGTTCGCAAAGTGGAGCGTCATCGCACTGCTTCTGGGGATTCAAGGCCGTACCGCGAAAAGGCGTTCGATGGCTCTCTACGTCCTTGGTCTCCTGCTCGGCATATCGGCCATCGTGCAATTCATACTCTCTCTCTCTTCCAATGTGACCCTATCGCAAAGCTCTGGTTTCCCTTCTTTGATGGCTCCTGCCCTTGGCTCCGATTGGCAGGTGACTGGTCTATCTTCCATGGTGGTGCGTATATCTCTGACGATCTGTCGTCTTTCTTGACTAAGTCTCTGTCCTAGCTTTCGCTGTATTCGCAGATGTTCTTCTTGCCTGCTGGCCCATTAGCATGGTATGGAGCCTGGAGACTTCGGTGCGGATCAAAGTGGAAGTCATCATGCTCATGGCTTGTGGTGTCATTGCTATCGCGGCTGCTGTAATGCGCATGAAGATGTTACCATATATAGCGCATTCCGACGACCTTACATTCGACTTTCACCATTTCTTGATCTGGGGGACGCTTGAGCTGTGGCTCGTTGTCATCCTCAGTTGTTTACCACCACTTCGTCCACTGTTCCTCCGCTTGTTTTCCAGTAGCAGCATCATCAACCTCTCCGCTTCGTCACCAAATGAAGGTTTACGTCCCAACGACATAGAACGCCCAAAGACCATACAGACCGAACAAGAACAACTGGCCAGTGTGCCGCCGGCCACAGATGAGCGCGAAGCTGTTAGAGAGATCCCGTGCTCCGCACAGGATCCTCGACTTTTCGCCAGGCACGATGCTCAAATAATCGGAGCCAGAAATCGTGGGAATGAGCCGGCTGAGTTACCTTAGTTCGAAGGAAGGATTCGAGCAAGAAAACGCATTTCTGAGAACAAACGTGAAGCATCAATGTCCAGAAAACTGTACTACAAACAATTGACTCCACACGAACGACGCTAAATACATGAATCGAGAAGACGGCTCTGGATAGTCATACAATCTGCGATATGCGACGTGACCAATGAGCTTCCATATGAATGCGGAGAAAGCGGACTATGATTGGGTTTCGTCGACCGCTACGCGCTCTCCATCAAGGAAGCAGGTAATGGGAAGGATTCAGTCCACATCGTTCAATGTCCGAGCTTCGCAGATGTGATTCAAGAGCGGATTCGCCGCCATTACAGTCTAAGGACAAGCATCTAGTGAGCAAGTGCAGGACCAGCTACTTGGGTGTCTATGAATTTTTCGAACGCGACAATTTTAAAAGGGAAACATTCGAGCATCCTCAGAAAGAATGTGATGATCTGCCAGGTGGAAACTACACCATCATTTTGCGCCTAATGTTCTGAGATTTCACTGTCAGGAGGACGGCTCATTCTTGGAAACAAAGGTTGAGAACACGAATACATATGCTAATGTTGGGTCTCTCATAATGTGAGCATATCTCTTGCGAATCTCCTACTGTCCGCGATGGATAGGCAGCGAGAAGCTTGACATACTTCTTGCATATGACCATTCCTTCGACATGTACCCCATTCTCCGTCCACCAAACGGGTCAATCTACTGCTTTAATCACTTGGTCTGGGTTGCAATCGCAAGTTGTCAATACTAAAGCTTAGTCGCTGCGCTCGAAAGACACTTTCGATAGATGGAAGGTACCTCTTCGAACCTCTAATAGCCAGTGGATAGTCTTAGTCTTAGCAGCTATGATGACACTAGTCGCGCTTTGAGCCCCAGCGGTCTCTTAAGACAGAGAGTGGTCGCGACTAAGGGGTAAAAATTAGCATTTGTACGTGTCCGGCCCGGTCGAGGTGACATCTATCGCCAGATTCAATGCTTCTGTCGTGACGACGGAATGAATTTCCATCATTTCGGCCAGCTGTCCCTACGTGAGACGTCTTTGACTGAATCAATCGGGACCGTGGATACGATAGCATCAGCGAAATGAGTCTTCGAGCTTCATCCCTGTCGTTGCCGTCTAGACCACGCATCAGAATAACAAGCTTTCCTGCGCAAGTCTCCTGCACAACGCCGGGAGATCGTTGGACTCGGTGTGGGAATTACCAAGCCATTAGCGACTGGAGCTCACAGCAGCCTCATCGTGTAGTCTGTGGCACCGATTTGGGAGGGGAATGACCCTCGGCGAGTATTAGACTGCGACTTCTCGAACTTGGTTTCATACAGTTAATGATAGGCTCGGCTGCTCTGGAAATAGCCGATCACAATCAGGCGAGAAACTGTGCTGCAGCCCCATACATAAACGGTAGCCGGACGGGATTCCACGAGTGAACAAGGTGAGCAGCGCTCACGATCACCGCGAGTGACAGTGAGCACGTGAAGCATATAAACGCGGTCTTCTAGATAGGCAGATACTGTAGCCAGTTTCGTCTAGATGACGAACATTGGTGTTGCCATCGCTCACCTTTGCAACACCTCCGATCGTACTTCTTTGTCTGTAAGACATACCTTCTCTGACACTTACCTCTGTGCTGTTCTGCTATAGAAGGCGGACATCTCGTTCTCGGGCGAGCCTAGATCATCAGCGTGGCCTAGGTTCGACGCTTCGTGACATTACCCTGCGGTTCTGAGGCAAGTATAGTGCACAGATGGCGCTATCGCGCTACCGCGCGATCGACGCCAACTCTGCAACTTCAACACGATTCTGACGTTATGTGTAATTACCGATCCGTCTGCCGGATATTCATGTCGGACAATCCGTGCACATTGACAACTTATGCACCCGCCCCGCATTGTCGGAGCCGCCCGATGGTTCCTTCGACAAAACACACTGACCCAGTCCTCAGCGGCAACAGCGGTGGAGACGGGGAGATAGAGGAAGCGCGATCAGCTATTGTACTATGATATTGACGGAGGCGTGTGAGCGCCGTTCGGGCTGCTCACAGAACAGCTTTCGATCTGCAGGATGACTGGTTTCAAGGCTTCGGCCGCGGCTTTCCTATCTACTCCAGAAACAACCCGCATGGACCATGAACGGAATCAAATCCGTGTAAGAGTGAAGAAGAAGAGGAGCAATCATCAATTATGTTCTGAATTAAACCCCCTACCATCAACTTTTGACCGGCGTGTAGTCCACTTTTAACAGTGAGACATCTCGCTCGATACATCTATCTTCTTGTGAAATACATGAATGGAATCGCTTCACCTGTTGCACTTTGCTACGATACTTTCCTTGACGGCTACATGCAACAAAACGAAAATGGACTCAGGGTTGGAAAACACTAGAACCCTGCCCTATCAATCCCGTCGAAAGTTGCTTACCCCATTCTAAGTACTGCCCTAGTGGGATCCAGGCAGGGTTGCGATAATCAAATTAAACATGAGGGTTTATTTCGAGTTCATGTGAGTATTCCGTTCAATATTCAAGTGAGAACTGCATAGAGAATTCTATTCAGGGCATCGTAGAAACCTGAGCGTTCAACCGAGGTGTAGGCGTAGTAAGACCTATAAAGCTTCAGTGCCTCCTCTGTTTCGAGCCGGATTCCGGTGTCTCATATATTGTCTTCTTTCAACTTAGTGAAGATGCATCATTTTGCTCACGCTGTCATTCTCATGCTCACATTTGGTTCATCAATGGTCACTGCGAATGGACTACTCGCAGGCAATGGCTGTGTCTGTGCGGTAAGCGTTGCGGCAGATCTGGTTGGAAACGAATTCTGACGATGTTTAGGCACCCATAAAGTCCGGAAAGGATGTAGGAATAGCCGATCGCACAACAAGATGTTGCGACCGTGAACATGGTAAGTCGCGCTAGTGCATGATATTACTGAGGAAACGATCAAGACTCATATCCGCTATTAGGCACAATGACGAACACCGTCGACTTCTGGGGGAAGGGAAACTTCTACTGCCATTTCCAAAACAGTATCGATGCTGCCGTCTGGGATCAAGGATGCTGCCGAAGATGGTATGGAGATGGGACTCACGGCTACTGTAACAGAGCAACCTAGGTACCATCCACATAACAAGATAGCATGCCTCAGTCGCATTTACTGACAAGCAGTGCGTAGTGTATAGAACTTGTTCTTGGATAGTTTCGACCGATGTCGAAAAGCGCTCGCTTTCCAACAACGGTTGCATATAACTGGCACTTTCTTAACGCACCGAATCTTGAAGCTCTAGAATCCGACATTGATACGCAGTTTATCGTGGGTCCCGCACCTGCCTTTAGAATTCGTGCAAAAGCTATTGCTCGTGTGGCAATTTCGAGCAATACCTTAATTCTAAAGTTTAGCTTGACGCAAATTTGCTTCTTAGCTTCAAATACCTCTCTACGATGTACTAGGTGACTTTTCAATACCACCACGGATCGAGGCCCCGAAAAAGGTGTAGTCTGCGGCATAAGATCCTCTTCAACCGCTCCTCGAAGATCTCAGCTATAATCAAGCCACGAAAGATTCCAGATTCTTCCGCCAACCGTCCTCAGTAGTAGTTGGAAGGACCGAGAAGCGCTGACTAATTTTGTTGCCTGTCTGATCTGCTGTTGGAATTCCTCGAGCAGCTCGGCCATAACGATACACAAGACACCCTTCACTGAACGCGGCCTTGTTAACGAAGACGAGCTAGTCGCTTCGATACACCTCAACACAGTCGCGCCACTCGCATCGGATCGCTTTGTCGCTCAGACCAGATATACGTCACATCGATTACAGTGGCAAATTTCGAGCATTGAGGTATCGAGAGACGGTAGAATCAGAGACAATAACGCCACAGGCCATCTTAATGTATTTGTGGCACCGATCCAGATGAAATTCTGGGTCATCCACGCAGATTCGCTCCAAGGTGTTGAGCACTTCGGACATGAGCATCTTGCGCTGACTCTATGATCTAGCTCCTTTGGAAGCTCGATGAAGCCTGTAGCGTTCCACTCCTGGCGCTCACAGTGGATCCGACTGCGTGATATATGAGGCAATAGCCTATGGATACTATCCAAGGTCTCATTCCCTCGGAACTATACCATGGATCACATTGATCTTGAATAGAGAGCGCAGGGGTGCTGGCGGCCGGTTGACTTGGTGGATTTGGCGGCTGGCATCATGAATGCAACCTGAAAGTAGTCAAAAATTGCTCACCAGCCAAGGTTCAAATTCACAAAGTAATCGCATTTTCTTCTCGGCTTCAAAAATCGAGTTTGTAGTGGTTAATCGATAAATAGGCAAGAATTGGTACATTTCGGTGAGGAATGCTGTTTGACTCGTTAGAAGTCTTCGAGAGTCCGTGCACAAGCACACTCCGTGCAACGCTGAAGATTTGTAGATAGACCATCTTTACTGCTAAATAACATCGCCAATATTGAACATATGGATCCAGCAATTGCTGAACTAAATTCCTTGGAGTCTCCGAATGTCTCTGTTATAGCCAAAAAGTATGGGCTTGTCAGATCAACCCTCTGGAGGAGATGGAAAGGCATCACAGCCACGATAGGTCAGTGTGTTGAAGAACACAGATTTCTCACTGATCAGCAAGAGCAGCAGCTCTCTCAGTATATCAGAAGACTCTGTGATAGATGTCTTCCGCCTACACTAGCAAATGTCGCCAAGATTGCCTCTCATCTTGGAGGAAAGCCTTCTGGTGGAAACTGGTGCTCAAGATTTGTTGAAAGGCACAAAGACCAGATTGATTCAAGATAACTCAACAGCCTTGACCTTGAGAGATATCAAGCCCATTCTGTGACTTCCTTCAAGCAACAATTTTCTATCATTGGTCAGAAAATTGAAGAATATGGGATTCTGCCTGAGAATACCTAGAACATGGATGAGAAAGGCTTTCTTCTGGGAAGGATCGCCAAGGCCAAACCGATCTTTCCAAAGGATCTCCAAGCCTCTGGAAAGCTTCTAGGAGCTGGTCAGGATCGACCTAGGGAGTGGGTAACAATCGTGGCTATGGTGTGTGCTGATGGAACAACTTTACCCCCTCTCTTGATCTATGAAGGCAACTCTGGCTCAATCCAAGACTTTAATTCCAACCACCATGATGCTTATTTCACTTCTTCACCAAATAGATGGACTTCCGATGACATTGGTTTCAAGTGGCTAGAGGCTCTATTTGATAAGAAGACCCAGTACAAAGCCAGAAGGGCCTGGAGGCTCCTCTTTGTAGATGGGCATGGCTCTCATGTCACTCTAAAGTTCCTTGAATGGGCTCAACAACACAGGATCCTTGTTGCTCTGTATCCTCCTCATTCTACCCGCAGATTACAGCCTCTGGATATTGGTTGCTTTGCTCCTCTCGCAACTTTCTACAGCCAGCTCCTTGATAGGCAGACGAGGCTTTCTGAGGGCCAAACAAGGATGACAAAGAGGGACTTCTCTAAGTGCTCCTATCCAGCATGGCAACAAGCCTTCACAGTGAAGAACGTGGCTTCAGCTTGATGCAAGTCTGGCCTCTGGCCTTTTGATCCAGATGTGGTGCTCAGTAAGCTCAAGCCAAGGAACCAGAGAGAGGTCACCCCAAGACAACGAAGTAGAGGTCTTTCAAGCAGTCCACCTCTTCACTGGGATACCCCTTCATCTAAGAAGAAGCTCAGAGCCTATATCAATAAGACTGTTGACAGAAGAGCCGAGAAGATCATCAAAGACTGAGCTCAGACCTCGACAAGAGTAGGGCAGAGACTGTGCTTGAAAGGATTGACAAGGAGAAAGCAATTGAGGCCTTAGGGCACGAGAAGAAGAGGAAGAGGGGTAAGAAGTTGATTGAAGAGTTCAGGGCCGAGGAAGGCTCTGGTGCTATCCTGTTCTCACCTGGCAAGATCCGATCAATTTTGGAGCTTCAGGATAGGTGGCAGCAACATAAGAAGCAAGAGAGGGAGCAAAAGGAGCATAGAGCCCAAGAGAGGACCGCTACAAAGCTTTTGAAGGAGCAAGAGGCTCAGAGAAAGCGTGAGGAGAGAGCCGCAGCTCAAGCCATAAAGAGGGAGCAGCTAGCTCTTCAGAAGGCTTCAAAAGCTGCAGAGAAAGAGGCTAAAAAGGCTCAGAAACGGCTTGAACAACAAACTAGGGCAACGAATAAGAAGCCAGTAGGTCGGCAAAAGAAACAGCAGCCTGTTCAGAAGCCTGTGAGGAGAATGAAATCAGCTGGAGTTCAGAAGGTGGTAAAACAGTCAATGTCAAGGTCGGGGAAAGCTATTCGTACACCAGCACATTTATTCGAATACAATTTTCTGGATAAATCTAAGCTGAATCTCTCTACATTCCATCTGAATTTCAACTGGATTGGAGCTGGATCCAGGTTGTTATCAATTAATTACTGCTGCTCGCTTGGGCAGTTTGGTGTTGTGAGGAGCGTGTTTGTGCACGGACTGTCGAAGACTTCTATAATTGGGCGTCGCTGAATTTCGCCAGATTCGTGCGATACAGCCGTTTGCAGGTTCTCCGTCACACTTGGCGTTTGTCCGAAATAGATAGTCAGCCTCATAGTAAAATAGACAGCCATAAAAACTCACCAAATACTCGAGATCTATTGCCTAATCCGGCAATTTTGAAGCTTTTGAAAAGGTGTAATAGCCATGAGACGGTCCAGTAGAAATACAAGGCCTTCACAGCGCTCGCGTGGAGAGCCACCGTCACCACCGGCCACACAGCCAGCCAAACGACGGCGGCCAGCCACCTCAGCTCCTTCAACCTCTCGACGGCGAGGCTCACGCCGAGCTGGAGGTGTTGTTGATCCTCCTCCGGCACCGGCTACTCAAGCTCCTCCAGAGTCACCACTAGCGCTGCCTCAAACGCCGCCGTCACCGCTGCCAGAGGATCAGCCTCCGCCAGAGGGGAGTCCTCCTTCTGCGCAACCTCCTCCAGTATTCAACTCTTCACCGCCGCCGCCAGAGGTCCTGCTAGTCAGCCGTTCACGGCGGAACACCGAGAGCTTAGAGCGTGAATTCGAGCAGTCGCTGGATTGGACGCTCTCTTGGACGTTGAAGCTTGCAAGCCAGATCTTGTATAGTGATACTGAGAGGATCTTGGAGCGCTCGGCGGCTGAGCACTGGCTGGAGGCGCTCGAGCCGCTGGTGCGTGAAAATTTCAACCGCAAAGGAGTGACTCGATTTGAGCTGAATTCGTTCAAGGTTGTGGCCAAGCTGTCACGGCGTGGTGTTCAGAAGGTCAGCTACACTCGAGGGGATCTAGACTGGCGTCAGCTTGACCAAGCTGTTAAGTCATGGTCCCTAAGGTATCCAACAGAGCAGATCACCGCCGACCTCTGGCTTCATTACCTCTCTCGTGACGCTACTCAGCTGCCACTAAGGACCTTAACGACCGTGGGTATGCTAGAAGATCTCTCTCAGCAGACTACGCAGGGAGGCTCTCCTTATTCTAGCAATTATGCGCACCTTATAAACCAGTGGAAGTATCTAGGCAATTGCTCGTTAAGTACGTAGAGCGATTACTACTATATCGATTAGACGACTCAGCGTCATCATAAGATCTATAATTCACACTGGCGTAAATAGGCTAAGGCGATCTCGCAGTTAGAGGCGACTCTCGACGAGCCTCTAGAGGTGCTTAAAATCTAGTTGCTTACTGACGACTAGCAGTCAAAGAATGCTAAGGGACAGCAGCCAGTTAATGTCAACTTAAATGTAGATCGCTAGCTCTTTTCTAGTCTCAAAGGTGCCCTGCTAGAGGAAGGGGGGAGAGTGATACCAGCAGCAATCGAGATCTAGAGTTCACCTCTTCGTAAGGAGATAAGTATAGACTAAGCTCTTCGCTCCTATATCGATTGGCAGAAGGATGAGGTCTAAAAGCTCACCTAGAAGGAGAAGTTAGAGGACGCTTTTTACCTCCTTAACGACTAGTGTATAGATCTACATATACTCAAAACTAAGACTCTAGAGTAGCTGGTGTCACAGGGGATCGTTTAGGGTGTCGCTAACCGCTTGATTCGAGATATAGAGAGGTGGAAGAGGTATAGAAATAAGCGATTAGGAGAGGTGTAGATAGGAAGGGTAAAAGCCCTTTAAAGCTTCAATATTTGGATTGCCTAATTAGGAAGAATAATGACATCACGCATCTATGTATGCACTTCGAAAGTGACCTCTAGCTGCCTCTCTATTACTTCCACTAATCCTCACGCAGTCAGCGATGAATTGCTCAAAGGTCTCACAATCACCGCTCTCCCATCGGTACCAGTGCCGTCTAATCGCATCCTTAAGCTGGCTAAAGTACTCCTCAATTGGGTTGAGATCTGGTGAATACGGCGGCAGATAAACCAGCCTCACGCTAGCTTCTTTACAGAGCTCAGTGATCCTCTCTGATCGATGGAAGGAGGCATTGTCCATTATAAGCACCGAATTCGAGGCAGGGAAGCGATTACACCGCGGCAACACTTGGTCCTCCAGCCAGCTAGTAAAGCGGTCTTCATCTGTGAATCCAGTATACACCTCAGCCGTGAGTACTCCGTTTATAGTATAGGCTGGAAGAACGTGAACTCGTTGGCCTCGTTCACTACTGACGACCTCTGCAGGAGTCACCCCCTGTGGCGACCAGCCCATCTTCCTAATACCAACACGTTCGTCACAGCCGGATTCATCCACAAAGATCAGCTGGTGAGACTCAAAGGCGCTCATCGTGACTTGGTGAGCATCGCGGAGCTCTTGGCACCGCTGTGCAGCAATCTTCCGAGTCGCCTTACGGCTCCAGCCGACATGGCTTAGAGCTCGATGGATTGTCGATAGGTCGGCCACGATGCCGTATTGCTCGAACAGAAAGACCGCCATCTCATCAAGATACATGGAGGGCTTATGAATAAGAGCTTGGAGTAGAGATGCAAGGGCGACTGGATCTATTAGCCGCAGCGGTCCTCGTAGTGTATGCGGAGACTCGGCTGATCCAAAGAGACGGAGGTTGGCCTTATATCGCAATACAGAGCGTCTGGATATGCTGCATGCATCAGCAATCTCTTGATCCTTAAAGAGGCCAGCATTGAGCAGTTCGACGGCATGGCGGCGCTGGTAGGCTGAACAGTGACGAGCCATAGAGCTGCGACAGTCAGCGCTCTATTACACCTTTCGGATACTGGTATAGAGCAATTACACCAACTTTCATGGCTTCAAATGGCGAATCAAGTGAGTTCTTCGAGTTTGTCTATTTTACTATGAGGCTGACTATCTATTTCGGACAAACGCCAAGTGTGACGGAGAACCTGCAAACGGCTGTAGAATGTCGGATCTCTTCAAGAGGATGTGCGACCGCCGGTACGTCACGCACAGCAGCACGACTCGCACCACGTGTCGCCTTGAAACTTTGATTCCACGGCGAAAGATAGGGAAGAAATGAGTGTGTGTTGGAATAAAGGCAAATTTGTTTTGATGAGAATGAGTCAGAGTAGAAGTCTTGGACAGTCCGTGCACACGGACAGTCAATGCACACCTTGAGGATTATTTTTCCTTGGATTTATCAATTAATTGCATAGCCAATTAGACTGTGTTCAAGCTGAAATTAACACAGCTCATTCTCTATGGTGTTAAAGAGCATCATCGAGGATTTCATTCTGATAGGTGCTTTGGAGCACGAATAATTCTCCCTGACCTTGACCTTGGCTGAATAGGTGCTTCCTTAGCTCTTAGAGGTTCTTCAAGAGCTACAGGCTCTATAGATACCTGTTGCTTCTTTGGTATGCCTCTTGGCTTCTTGTTCTGAGCCTTGAGCTCCAATTCAGCTTGTTTCTGAGCCTTCTTTGCTGCCCTCTCTGTCTCCCTTTGCGCCTTCTTTAAAGCCTCAGCTGCCTTGCGAGCAGCTTGAGCAATAGCTCTGTCCTTACGCCTCTTCTGTATTTCCTGCTCCTTCCTGACTTTCTCAAGAGCCCTCTCTTGGGCTCTCTGCTCTCTGTTCTGTATCTCCTGCTCCTTCTCCTGCTCCCTTCTGTCCTGAAGCTCAAGGGCTGCTCTCACTTTGCTAGGACTAAACAGAATTGCTCCAGAGCCTTCATCAGCTCTGAACTGCTCAATGAGCTTCTTGCCACGCTTCCTCTTCTTCTTCTCATGCCTAAGAGCCTCCATTATCTGCTGCTTACCAAGCCTTTCAAGGGTAGCCTCTGCCTTGCTCTTCTGGAGGTCATCACTAAGTCTCTTGATGACGTTCTTGGTCTTCCTGTCTACAGTCTTGTTGATGATTGCTCTAAGCTTTCTCATACCAGAAGGAGAGTCCCAGCAAGCAGAGGGACTGCTTGATCCCCCTCTGCTTGGCCCTCTTGGTGTTGGTTCCCTCTGATGTCTTGGCCTCAGCTTATCAAGCACTGAGGGGGGATTAAAGGGGATGAGGCCAGTCTTGCTCCAGCTTGAGGCTACGTTCTTCTCGGTGGAAGGCCTGTTGCGCTGGATAGAAGCATCTGAAGAAATCCCTCTTGCTCATCCTTGTCTGGCCCTCTGAAAGCCTTGTCTGCTTCTCAAGTAGCTGGCTATAGTAAGTAGCTAGAGGAGCAAAACAGCCGACATCCAGAGGCTGTAGTCTATGTGTGGAGTGAGGAGGATACACAGCTACAAGGATCTTGTGCTGTTGAGCCCATTCGAGGAACTTCAGAGTCACGTGAGATCCATGCCCGTCAACAAATAATAGCCTCCAGTCTCTTCTTGCTTTGTCCTGAGTGTGCTTCTCAAAAAAGGCTTCTAGCCACTTGAAACCAATCTCATCAGAAGTCCAGCCGCTTGGCGAAGAGGTGAACCAAGCTTCATGCTCATTGGAATTGAAGTCCTGGACCCATGAGTCTTGGATAGAGCCAGAGGTGCTGTCATAGATCAAGAGGGGGGGTAAAGCTGTTCCATCAGCACAGATGGTAGCCACAACTGTAATGAACTCTCTTGATCCATCTTGGCCAGCTCCAAGAAGCTTCTCAGATGCTTTTAGGTCCTTTGGAAAGACTCGTTTGGCTTTGGTGATCCTTCCAAGAAGAAAGCCCTTCTCATCCATATTGTAGGTGTTCTCAGGCAGAATGTGGTACTCATCCATTTTCTTGCCAATGATAGAGAAGTATTGCTCAAAGGAAGCCACAGAGTCAGCCTGATGCCTTTCAAGATCAAGATTGTTGAGATAGCGAGAGTCTAGTTCATCCTTGTGCCTGTTGACAAACCTTGAACACCACTTCCCTCCAAGAGCTCTACCACCAAGCTGAGCTGCAATACTCGCCACAATTGCTGGTGTAGGATGCAAACAGCGGTCACAGAGCTGTCTGATATGCTGTAATAGTTGTTGCTCTTGCTGGTCATTGAGGAACCGCTTGTCTTCAGCTGCTTGATCTCTAGTAGCAGTGATGCCCTTCCATCTCCTGCCAAGTGTTGAGCGATTAACGCCATGATTTCTAGCTGTTCTAGCGACACAAGGAGACTCTGCGGAATTCAATTCAGCAAGCGCTGCCTCCATGGCTGTAGTATTGGTGGAGCAATTAATAATAGACTATGGACTATCTATAGCGCGCGACGCGTGCATTGACTGTCCGTGTGCACGGACTGTCCAAGACTTCTACCTCCGCCCTCGTTTGCACCGATGTTTTCTGTCACCGCACCCGCAAATCACCTCCAACGTGCTTGCCGAGACACGAGCCTTTCTCCTGCGATCTGTCTCTCTGACCAAAGTAGCGAGGGCTAGATGCGAGTGAGCAGATGCTGAAGAATTGTTAAGCCAATTTCTCGACTGTCACAGGATCTATGACATCGGCCGTGAGCAGGCCTTCCTCCATATCGACACGCTTTGCGACTTGTTCGACTTCAGCCGAGCTTTATGTAGTCGAAGGAGTTTCCAAGCTATGGGACTGCCATATTTGACAAACGCAAGACACGAGCAAGGATTCTGTGCTCAGAAGCAGATATTTATTTGGGTCTCGAGCAACATGAGCGAGCATGACGCGCGCTGCGCGAGTGCCGACGTCTCCTTGATGGGCCATTGGAAGATATAGGGGAACAACTACTGCACATCCGTACACTCATGGCTTTCGCACGCCCGGCGCACTTCTGGGAAGACCATGTCGGGGCGGTCACGGTGCTTCGCTTCACTCGTGCACCTCTACAGTCACGTCCGTCGTGCCTACCGACAAGCACCTTCACAGCACCGAGCTTGGACAGCATGACACCCGTTTCGTCCATGTTGCACACATTCTCAGCTACTACAGCAGGATCATTCAACGCCGCACCGATCACTTCAAACCAATGTGCTACCATTTCGT
This sequence comes from Elsinoe fawcettii, assembly GCA_007556565.1. Lineage (NCBI taxonomy): Eukaryota > Fungi > Ascomycota > Dothideomycetes > Myriangiales > Elsinoaceae > Elsinoe > Elsinoe fawcettii. The sequence continues at coordinate 55,672 of SWCR01000027.1, forward strand.
ATATGCTCTTGTCATGCCGATTGCAATCCATTGCTTTCACTCGTCTCTCACTGAGCTCAGCGTGACGCTTCTCGAAAGCCTTAACCCAGTTCTTCCCAAATTGCTTACGTGGTAGGTCCTTGAGAGGCCTTGTACCGGCAATAATGAAAGCTAGACGAGGTAACTTAGAGGAAACGAACGGCAAAGATCAAGCCAAACGTGCAGAACATGGGAGGCATAGTGGACTGGAACACGATGCCAATCTCACCATTGTAGTCACTCTGCGCTCCGCGTTGGTCCTTGAGCTACTCTACATGAATGACACATAATTAAGCTCGAATAGTTGTCCTCAAACATTCGGACAACGACAGGACGGCTCCGTATGAGCCGCAGAAGATGTCCCGTGTTCAAGGCATTCTGATAATAAAGTGCATCAATTCTGTATCCTGTCTGATACTCCTGACAAGATTACATGGAAAAGCTATCGATGACATATTATTCACATTGCCGGTCATTCGATGACCGAGTGGTGATCTCTTCTTACACCGGACTAGAAGTGCCTCCAAAAGAGCTCTGCTGCGCTTGCTGGTACATAAAATGCGCCGCTGAATGTGGTGTGAAGAGTTTGAGAGAAGTCTGACTTTGACGTTACTCGTGAGAGACTATGGACACGAGGATACATCTTGGCGACTTGATACGTGATTATGCCAAAGCTTTCTCTCTCTTTTGCGGACATTAGCCGATAGGGCATGGCATCATGTTTTTCATCGCAGCAGCGCACAGTTCCAGTCCTCGAAGGGTACTTCATATGCCCAAAATGTATTGAATGATACCTGATTACTTGTATCATCGAACAGGTCTACAGAGCTTGGATAGCAAATCGCATTTTACAATACCTTGATCATGATGTATGAAGGATCCATAACACGCACTTCTGTTGATCTAATCAGACTCGAGGTAGTATCCGTGATATCTGGGCCACCATCACCACGGTAAGTATAATATGCGGCTTGACAAATGGTTTAGCTTGGCAGGCTTAGCGCTTAGTGGGCTGCAAGACTGAATGGAGGGTCATACAGGATAATTACCGGCACCGGTTCAGCTAGCATTGGCGTTGCCGCAGATTGCGATCTCCAAGCCAACTCAAGGTCGGACCATAGCCACCAGTGTATTGTCTGACAGCGAGTACAAATCGCAGCCTCTCCCCCGAAAATGTAATCCTGACACGCCACGGTCAACTCACAAGATCTGCACTTGATCCAACCCCCAGTTTCGTTATTTCCCTTGCCCTAAACTCATTCCGATCGACTCCAGTATTCTCACGAGTGACATCGCATCAGGTCTGAGAACCATACTTCCGGAATAAGGAGTCCTTCTCGATCTCCGCATCTGGATACCAGCTTCGAATCGTGGGGCATGGAAGGTACTACCAGGATCATACGCGAATTGCAACACAACGAGTATGTCCACGATGGAGGACACCGAAGAGCACAGTGAGCAAAATACATGCGTCTCTCACACTCGCGATAAATGTACAGCGCCCAAATCATCATCTGCTGTCGTGGAATCAGAGCTATGCAGTACAACAAAAACATCCGTCGACTCAAGACCAAGAACGAGAATAAAGCGCCAAGTGTCTTCTGACGTGTCGGAGGCGAAACGCCAGGAGAGAAACAAGCGTAAACGTGAGCGTCACGCAGAGCGAGTCGAGGAGGCAAAACAGATCAACAAATGCCCCTGTGCATCAGAACCCTTTCTGGCACGTCTTTCGAATTTGGAGAAAGCTCTCGAGGCGGCCCAGCAAACTGGCGTGACAAAAGTTGATTCAATGACGGATATGGAAAAGATCTCAGGTCGTATCACCTCATTAGAAACATCTTCTCAAGGCGTATCCGGCCAAATGAAGAAACTAGCTCTCCGCTTCAAGATCATCATCGGAAAACAGCAGATGCTCGTACAAAAACTGGAAGCGAGAATGAATACGCTTGAAGAGCTTTTACAAACATCAGAAAGGCCAAAATGAGCGGCTGGAGCATTTTATGCATGGCTCAGCATCCGAGATCTGTCAGTGGAGGAGTAACTATCCGTGTGAAGACTTCCATATGTCACCCGCGACGGAGTATTTGACGAATCTGGAGTCTTCTAAGGTATTCATGACACCCGATAGCACAGGGACAGCCGGTGGGTTTTGACTGCAAGTATTCATATCAGCTCTATATCTGACCGCATCTCTAACAGGATTTTGTAATGCATCTACTATGCCGCCGTCGTGTGCGCCCTGTACCGAGTACAACAGCACCTCTTGACCTCGACTATCTTCCGACACGCTGGGCGCTACACAATGGTAGACATATGTGGGTGTGACTGGTACGAGTGGAAGAAGTGTAACTTACAGCCCCGACAATCGCGCGTATGCGTCGACGGTGTTGCGCCGTGGTGGACCTCAATTTGGCTATTGATCTCAATTCCTGACAACGACGAATTTGCACTTGACACGTCCTTGTGCGGTCCCGCGGTAAATTTTCCCGGTCTGGTCGCTCGCTGATGGTATTCTATCTTGATCTCCAGACTCTCATCTAATGTAATGCACGTCTCATCATGAATACATGCCTCAAGGGTTTTGCGGATGACTAGCGTTCCATTCCACTAAGGTTGTGTCTCTCCGCGAGCCACTCCCGTCTTACAACATCTGGAGGAACGATAGTCGCCCGGTGGAGAACAGAGGTCGCGAGATGGTGCAATCCCATTGATCCGTCAACATGTATGGCGATCTGTACAAGACGAACAGGAATACCACTGTACTTCCTGATCACCTTCTACCCGGAAGTACAGTGTTGAACTCCAAGACAATCCCTCTGCAAAAAGAACCCGTACAGAACTGTGCAAGTGCAATCGATCACTTTCAAGTGCTTCGTTGACATAAAATCCTGTAACACAGATGGCCTGATCATCCTAGAGTTGACCTGGATCGTCTCTTCAAGGACGTCTCTGCTAAACTATGTGAAGCAGTTCTGGAGAGAGACGGTAGTTGTCGCCGAGTGCTCACATGGACTCGTATTTGCTGTGGATTCTGTTACTGAAGGTATGAGGATGTAGATGAGGTTGACGTGGACTACTCACTGTAACCAGCGTGCCAGACACGGCTGACGTAATAGTTTGCATTGCAGAGAATAAGCTTGGTACGGACTCTAGATGCAACAGCGAAGATGGCGATGTAGACTCAGGAGATACCAAGCAAAGTCATGGGGGACAAGGAACACTCATCCACTTCGGCTACGCAGGGATGCAGAAGATATCATACTAGACTTGGTAAGTTTGACAGACTGCAGTGATGATATTGTTCATTCCTATGAGAAGTGAGAGATGAAATTGACCTAGCGATGCTTAAGAGGACGACATCTAGGAAGACTCCCGCATTGTGCTATCCAGACTCGTGTTGGCTGTGGGATAGATTGGTCGGACATAGGTAGGTAAGAGGATCAAGTTCCTGGCCTGGCTTCCACTACCTCTTTGCATGGGTGTCTCTCCTGCTCTTACACATCTAGAATGCTCCAATGTCGACATGCTCGAAGAATCATACAGGTCGTTCCTTGCTAGGATCTTTCCGTCTACCCAGTCTCCACCGTATTCTCCTCAATGTGTTCGTGGTGACACAATCGCCTTATGCAGGTCGAAGTATCCAGCTGTTCCCGGTCCATATCTTTGGTATGCATGTCTTGTGGTGTAGGACGAGTGTGAAGTTCTTTGGCATTTGCGTACGTCATTCCTTCAGTCTTTCTTGGCGGAGTGATAATCAAGATAGGACTTGGCATAGGCGTAAGCGTTCTTCGATACTGCTCGGATCGAGCACTGGATGCGAGATTCATTGGTAGTCGATGCATTCTTTCGCCACTAGCGATTGAAGAAGACATCGTTTTCTTCCGAAAGACTACTCTGTGGAGAAAAGGACCGAGCTGCGGGAAGAGTGTCTGATACACCAAGAGCCAGAGCTCAAGACTACGGAGAGTTAGCGCTCTCTGCGCCCCAGTAAGACAGCCAGATCCAAAATCACGTCTCCCAGATCATAACTTCCACGGTCCCATCTTAAGCTAGTGTTAGCCAGAGGGTTGTTTCTCTCACTCCAACATGTCTTTGTGGCGTTGGCATTGCTTACCCGGACGACGTTCGGAGGCACGATGAATCCTAGATGCTTCGAGCGTTTTCATCAACGCGGCAATGCAAATACTGTCCTCGTGTCAGCTCTCGATATTGTACCATAGTACAGGATGTGATCCATACGCGAGATCGATAACACACAGCGCGTAGATGCCGATGCGGGGTTGCTTCGCAATGTTTCCTCGCAGGAACGTGAGAGCAAGCCAGAGAAGAAGTGAGACATCGACCAAGATAGAAACAACTGTACCGATAGTGTCAATATTCTGAAGATGATGTACCATGGATATTCAACCCTCAATTCTGATGTATGCAGCAGAGCCTACCCCAAGAAAATCAGATATCGTGTCCTGGCTGAGGGTATTTTGGCCATGTCCATCCTGACCCTGATCCTGCTGTTTCGCACGAATCTCGGCTGAGTACTGCACCCAGACTGTAATGGCGATGATCAGAGTTGACACCGTGTATATCAACAGCGCAGGGCGGAGCGATATTTTCCTGTCATATCGTATTACCATTCCGGTCGCAGGCCAAAAGCCTGAAGTAATAGCTCGCCAAAGACGACTCTGCTCATCATCATGGAGACAAGGGCCACGACGCTGTAAATCCAACGATAATGTGTGAAGTGTGAGAGGTCTTGGAGATTCCACTGTCCTGACATGGCCCTTTCCGTCTTTGGCCCCGAACGCAGGATCAGAGGTTGTGTGACGGTAGCTCCAATCTGTGGAGTTGTGTCAGCTAATGTCTGAGCCGGTACATGTACTAGAACGTCGACGTAAAGCTGGTTCATGGTTGTGTGTGCCTAATTAATAGACGAACTGTGAGACTGACATGATTTCCGTAGAGCCAGGATCTCGAGCAGTACCGATAGTCTATACAATCGATGGAGTGGAGATATACATACCATGGACAGGGTCGTCATCCAAACGTAGGTAAGGTGTCTGAGCTGTTTGCTGAAAAGGTTCAGGACACAATACCACAGTAGCGTCACGCTTATCAGAGCCACCGACATCAGCACCCAGCCCATCGACAATAGTATCGTTCGTTGCCTCTGGTATGGCCCCAAAAGTGACGCATAGTACTCAACGCAAAGCTATTTGATGGACGTGCTGCAAAGTAGAAATTCGACGTGAGTGTCACCGTCGAAAGGCTATTCGGTCCATATAGCATATGTCGAACAGAAACATTGCATATGTCCGACACTCGATCACGATTCATGAGCTTAGGAGGAAGTGTGGCTACCACACTGTTCCAGACTGATCACAACGACGCATTGCACGGGCATGTTGCTCGATTCTGCAGGACTAACGAGCTTGTAACCTTGCATAGAAATGCAACATGAACGCAAAGAAATCTTATGCAGGATGGCAAAAGTCCATGGCATGAAGCGTAAATACGGTCGAGCAGAAGTATAAGGACATCGGTATTAAGGGACAGAGACGGAGATAGGAGGGCGACCTTGTGATGGAGAATCCGCATGGAGAATCCGCATGGAGAATCCGCATGGAGAATCCGCATGGAGAATCCGCATGGAGAATCCGCATGGAGAATCCGCATGGAGAATCCGCATGGAGAATCCGCATGGAGATAACAGATGCACAGAGAGTGCAACAGAGGGTCTTTGCCCAAAGTCCGCGGAAAGAAGGTGTAGTCGCGTCTTCCATCTGTCGAGATAAGTGGACAGCGGTGATAATGCCCATGGCCACTGATCGGACACATGATGCCACTAATGACCGGTCTTGATATCCGCACAGACTCGCCCTCCAAGCTCCTCGCTTACACGGAGAAAGGACAATATGGCTCGAGCTAGTAGAGGAGCATGTCCAACAAATTGTGCGCCGTACGTCTCACATGGGCAGACGGTACGGTTTCATGAACTGTGCCTCAATATGCGGAGATTCTATGATGGGTGCACATGACTCGTGGCCGATCACAACAGGTCCGTCTTGGCCATTCTCGGCAAGTTCGGCGCCACCTCGGCTTCGGCTTGTCACCGTTTTGTTGGAATGCACACAGCGGGAAAGTGGCGATCGAAGCAAGACGCAAGCTCGACCAAAGCAACTCATTCCGCGCTTGCGAGCGGCGCAAGAGCTGGACAGACGTGCACAATCGTGTGATGGAGCCGAACGAGTCCATTCGAGTGGTCATGTTCGCGCTTATCACCATGGAGTATCATGTCACCCAAGTCTGTTGGTAGCCGATATCATGCTTGTATGGTCGGCACAGACTACTGACCTTGTCTTGGTTATTCTGGCTGCAAGCAACGCATCCCTGCAGCGCTACAAGCCTTACAGTCTTTATGCTTCTTCTGTCTTCTCCTGTCTTGACCCCGCTCTACTTGTACGATCAAACTTATTCCTTTATTTCGAGCCGCCACCCTGTACCACCGCTCTCTTACAGGTCAATCCTTGGCTTATCGCGTGCACTACAGCGTCATGGTTTGGGTCTGGAACACTACAGACGAAGTGTCCGATCGGTCGAAGTGGAAGACGATTGTTTTTGTTACCACAACATTATCAACACTGGCATCGGTCACTGTTGCCTCACGATTCCTGCTTAGGAAGTCGAATGGTGTCAGGAATATCCACTAAGAAGAAGCGTTCATCGTACTAGCTACAGTAAGCGTCATAGCTGCAGGTCTGCATGCAAATAACTGACGTGCGAAAGGTTTGTAGTGTCAGCTTTACCATACTTGCCGCCATTCGTGAGCAGTATCAAATCAAGGCTGGTGGCTCCATTGATAACATGTCTTAGAGACCAGGTATGGTCTTGGCCTGGAAGTGGGGCTGCGACCACCCCAGAATATATGGCAACTCAACAGGGTCAGTGCAAAACGGCGGCTCGTATCACTTGATATGTGACAAAGAAGGAGACAAGACTGATCTCGATGCAGATCAATCATGCAGGCAGGCCGATCTACTTCGTCGGCACGGGCGCCTTCAAGATCTCCATGTGTCTCACGTACCTCACTTACATCAAAAAGGCTCGACGCGAAGCGGAACAACGTTGTCTCTTGTGGTGTATCATCTTGCTGGTGATATTCACTTCGGCCGCCTTCGCTTTCGTTAACCTATTTGGTTGTTCGCCTGTATGGGTAACTTATATCCAAAAAGCTTTTGCTGGAAGAACACTAAGAAGGCACCGATATCGAAATCATTCGATCGAACAATAG
>SWCR01000040.1:0-23832 GCA_007556565.1 Elsinoe fawcettii
CTTAACGAGAGACCCTGCATTTCAGCAAGCATCTCTGACGCAAATGAGTCACAGCCACAACGGGGGGGGACACTGACGGGTCGCCCCCCAAAAATAGTTAAGCGGGGATTTTGTATGGACTTCTGTGCTAATTATTTTCGAGGGGCCGATCCGTCAGTGATCCCCTTTGTACGTACTTGGACCGTTCCGGGCAGGTTATTACGCGATCATCTATTGGCTGCATGTCTTGACTATGCTCAAACGAGTAGAAGCTAATCGCAGCTGCGATATCAGCAGACTTTCACACGGTAGTCACCAGCGACGCATCAACACTTTGATAAGCTTGCAAATACTCCTGCAGCTCGTCGAGAGATATGCCATTTTTGTTGACAAAAACTCTATCGAGATTCTCTACCATCGTTGGTGTGTCTATCTCCTAGATGGTGATAAGCGAGCATGCCGCTTCTACACTCAGAAGTGCACGGTCCTGTAGTTCGGAGCGTTTCATAACACTTGTTATGCTTCTTTGCTATTCTTCAACAGAAATAGCATCATCAAGATCGAGCCCTTTTGTATCTCATGCATGCGTGAAATGACGCTTCGCTCTTTGTGAACGGTTTTGTGAATGAGCTATAGGAAGACCGCCCATTGCGCCACGCGACAGTGGTTGTTTCTCAACTTTTCGAGCAGGTCACCAGCCGCAGTATGTGCAAGACGAATCGCCGAAACAAAGTTGAGCGACATAGTGAAGCGGGAAACGTGCCAATAGAATTGCTGTTCATCATCTTCTCCGTTGGTCTTTCGTGTGAGAAATCCCTACGCAACGACCTATCATGAGTGTGTACGCCATACTCGCTCTGATAGTCCGCTTGGAGAGCCCGGTCGCTGTGAGGACATTTGAGATACATTCGGTCACAGCGTTCTCTTTTGTTCTCCGTTGTCCTCTGCAACCCGCATGCGCTTCACGTTGCATATTGTCTCCAATCGTTTACCGATATCGGCGTTGGCTGCACGGCCGAGGCAAGTTGTAATGACCACAAAAATCCCCTGGGGGATTTTTTTCTAGTTCATCGTCCCGAGCTCCAAAATTGATCTGAGGCCGCATTCGCCGCTCTCTAACTCCACCCAAGATGCGTGCGTTATGCAGCCGCTCACAACACGATTCTATGTGACCAACCATTCGTGACTTCTATACAAATCTGCAGCGCTTAGTATTCTCAGCTTGTCATGTATTCTCTTGCTTGCCGTCAAGCTCAACGCGCTTATCAGCAAAACTATCGAAATATAAATTTTGTGCCCTTTGTCCGACCTCCGATGCGAGGGCTTTTGCAGCTACAATATGAGGGGCTAGATGTGCTGCAGTCATTGGTAGCAGCTCACGCTTCCATATCTGCATCTAATGACAGGTGAATGTGAAGAGTGACGGGATCCACCTGAATGTTCACCCTTGCTGGGCGAAGAGAAGACCCCATCCCTATACTGACTCGTAGTCCCAATTCTCCCTTTTGCGGCTCACCCTTCGGACTCGTTTCGCTTCGGCTCAACGACATATTTTCATTTGAGCTGTTCGATGGGAGGCTTATCGGTGGAATGATGCGCGGCCACGGCGTTAGAGGCAATGCGGGGTCTTTGGCGGGAGCGACGACCGTAAAATCTTTCCCGCTGCTTGGATCATGTTGCGGCGTGAAGAAAGCATCTGCTCCCCCGGAGCCAACTGAAAAGCGTCAGGTATCGTATAATGCACTTTGGACATACGGACAAGTGGATTGCCTTGGCTGATCCATGATAGTAGATGAATCCCCACTTAGCTCAACGATTATGTGAATGTTTGCCGGCGACGTTGTGCTGTATATAGTTGGCGAGCATCACGAGATTTCCACGTTCGCCGCAGCTACACTCATTGTCAGGGCACTAGCGCGGACCACGTAGATCTGTTATGTCAAATAAGAAGCTTCATTGATCGTAACGCACTACAACAGTTGCCGTCACGCGATTACCTTCTATTTCGTGATCGATGACGGCGGTAGTAAACCTACGTTGCGATTGTGGACAGAATTGGTAAGCTGGTGCAAATATAAAACCCAACAGCTGTTGCTAATAGCTGAACACATGTCCCCAGCAATGGCAATTCCAGCTTTTGTGCTTATATTCTGTTTAAGTATTTTTCGCTCGGTGCTTGCCGAGACGAATCCATTCGGCATAGCTTCATCAGCGCGAGGCACGAGTACAAATTTCACCGTCAGCAGTCTGCCACTATGCAAAACAGCATGGGTTGTAGATCCCAGTTGGAATCTGACGGAGTTTGAGCCTTATCGTAAAAGCACTTGCAACTTTAGCGGCTCGGATGCGGCGGCGCTGCAACGCTTCGACTTTGTGTCTGGCCGTGAAAGCGCGATTGGTCCTTATTTAATTCTCTTGGAGTGCGGGCAGAGTATCATCACAGTTCAGGCTCAGGTCGTTCAGGGACCACTCGGCCCTTACAATTCGACGAGTGTCAAGGTCAGATGTGTGACAGATGGTGGTGGATAGTTCTAGAAACGAAATGTCCGGTTAAGCCGTCCGCGCACTTCTTTTTTCCGGGGGTGGGGGCGGGTGGGAGAGGGGGGATGGGAGGAAGCCTAACGTCACTCAATCCTCTCTTACTGTTATACCTTGTCTGGGATTCGGCGGATAATGAATCGATCGGGATGGCTAAAGATTTAGAATAGCGGTTCAAATGCATGAGATCCGGAAAGTCGTGTTTGTTCTAGTGCAAACACAAGTTATGATTAACTTCTATCCCCGAGCAGCGGGACACCTCGTGTACCGGGATGTAAAACTAGTTTTGTGCATTTTAACTCCAAAGAACAGTCAGGGAATAAATCAGGTCAATTACCAAACTACACCACTGCATCGTCGCTTTGATCGTTGTCTTGCTTGATTCGTCGCTGCATATTTCTCAGCTGTTGTGCGTACTGATTTTGGCAAGCTACACACTTGGGACGCCCCTGGCACCAGACAGAGGCAAAGCTGGAGAACGGCGTATCGCGAAACCTGGCGCACAAGATGTGCCGGACACCATACTCTCAACGAAATAGCCAAGCAGTCATTGTCGACCTCTATCATCGTGATGCGAGTGCATTCATTAGGATGGAATCGATAGAGCGATGGCATTCCCAGCTCTTTACACTGTTCTTGCGGTCAAAAACGCAGATCAATGATCCCACTGAGGCTGTCACCATCCGAATTTGCCAATGGCAACACCAATCCATTGTTGGAAGCGCTGGTATCATCCACGTCAGACACCCTTGCATGCAGCCATGCACGGTGTAATGTCGTCCTTGACAGCATACCTGCCCGTGATTGACGCGATTCAGGAGGTAAAAGAACAGATGGAAAAAGCTTTTCTCGATCATGGTATCATACAGATCAGCTTCTTCAAATTATCTTCGCTTGATTATGGCACTGCTCGACCTACAGCTAGAACAGCATAGGAGTCTGCTCGACATCGTCGACAGACTCTGTCTGACTTGCGCAACCCATGGGTTGAATCTTCCTCAGATCGTCGTCTGCGGCGATCAGTCGGCTGGCAAGGGTTCAGTCCTGGAGGCTATTTCTGGCCTGCTCTTCCCTACTCGAGACAATCTCTGGACCCGCTTTGCTACCGAAGTGGTACTCCGTCGCGATGCCATTACTGCTGTGAAAGTCTCTATCATTCCTGGTGACGATCGGACCATAGAAGAACAAGAAAAGCTTTCGGCTTTCAAGCGCGATGTGCGTATCTCAAATCCTGAACGTCGCAGCCTTATCGAGGAGACGAAGCAGGCTGTGGGTCGATCGAGATGTAAAAGTCTTCAGCAACGATATCCTGCGAGTAGAGCTTCAAGGTTCACAGCAGCCACATTTGACCTTGGTCGATCTGCCGGGTCTCAATCATGCCCCCAACAGGAATAAGCTTCATGACGTTAGTAAAGTGGGTTCGAGAGCTCGTGCGCGATCATATGGAAAGGCTAGGTAGTATCATCCTAGCTGTCTTATCAGCAAAGAGCGACTTTGCCTTGCAAGGTGGGACTACTAGTGCCCAGGACCTCGATCCTGACGGTTCACGAAATATAGGATTTATTACCGAGCCGGATACGCTCTCGAAAGGCTCCGAAAGCGAGGCCGCTTATATCACCATGACTCAGAACAAAGATGTTGTGTTTAGGCGTGGGTGACATGTGTCAAAGGATCGTAGTTTCGAAATACGCAAAGTATCTTCCCATCCTCGAAATTTGCGGGAGGTTGAATTTTTCAACTTTGGACCATGGAAGTCACTAGACCCAAGCACTGTCGGAATCGGGGGTTTTGTGCCTCGACTGAGTGACATCTAGAAGAAGCAAATTCTGCAAAACCTTCCCGATCTGCATTCAGATGTCATGACTGGCATACGAGAGTGCAAAGTACGGCTAGAGCTATTGGGAGAGCGTCGTGTGACACTACAGGAAACCAAAAGAAGAGATTGAGGGCTATCATGCAGAACAGTCTAGAAGATCTGTCGATTACGATGCGCGCAAAAGGCCATGCTCGGCACATCATCGATGGCGATAACGACACTGTCGATGCAGTTCTTTGTACGGGGCAGCATGAGGAGCCTATTTCGAGATCAGTCTACCTTAAATCTGTGAAGCAGCTCATACGCCACAGCAAAGGTACCGTCGATCATCAGTGAGCTTTTCAGAGCGCAATGTCAGCCGCGGCCGATTATCTTGATGCAGACGCACGATAACATACTCCGCCACGTTCGTTAGGTTGTGAAAGCTATCTTGGCGAGAGTGGCAGCCGAAGACACTAGAGACGCTTTACTCGCCAGCATCGTCCAAAGCCTTGATCAGCTCGGAGATAATGCCATATCCTGCGTAGACGAGCTCCTTCGAACGCATCTCCAAGGCCGCCCGATCACCTACAGCCACTATGTCATCAGCAAAGTGCAGAAAATCCAAGCTTCCCATGGTCGCCAAGAGATACAAGCTGTCCTGGCGGAGAAATTTAGATTAGCACCACAGCAGTTCTTCCGGTATATACTCATCAGTTGAATGCAGTAGGTAACCATGTGGGACAATACACTCGATTTTTGAGCCGTGTTTGTGACCTTCATATGGCCCGATCTTACGTTCTGTACTGGAAAGTTTCGGAGGTGGAAGAGATAACTTCTCCTCTTCGACTTGTCCGATATTGTGCACGGCAATACACACGCTGCGCACCGTGCGAACCACTTTCCACACAGCGGTACGATCGACCTCGATTTGCGCGCCGTCGACGGACACACTCTGAACTTACCCTATACCGATGTGTTTATCGAAATATCTACTTGATTCCATAATCGACCATGACTTTTTGTCCCCCGTTACGCAATAGTCAAGTGGTGCCAACCTCAGTCGTTCTCTCCGAATCATTGAAAGAAGATGTGGAGGATATCCAGTGGCGCGTACAACTCTGTGGTGTTCGTTGTACTCATGCTCTCTTACTAACGCGCAGACCAATCCCAACAGCTCCTCACCTGAAGTGATGCTGAGTGACTGCAGAAATTGTATGTAGATATTGACGGCATGCATGTTTTCTCATGGAACAGTTTTGACTCAACTCAGAACAGGATTCTAATCAAACATCAAAAAGTTTCAGAATCCGTCGAGTCTATTGTAAGTAATCACGGCTATACTTTGATATCAGCACAGCTGATCTGACATGTACAGTATGATGTTATGAGTGTGGTCTACCCGGCTATCGAAGCTGTTGTCAAGTCTTCTTCATACATTTTACGGATGGAAGAAGGACATACTTCAGGACTTGAAGTGTATCCGGGGCAGGGGTATGATCACCTGCGATCTTCATCAGCTCAAGTCCATCGTAGTTTGACAGCGGACACACTATGATCCCATTTGGAAAGGTCTTTACGCGCATCATGTTGATTCACTTACCGCGCAAGGATATTCAGCGAGTGGACAGAAAGGTCTAATACCTCTTGACATATAGAACTATGATTCACATGAATCGATATCGTCATGATGTTCACCGGGTACGATATGCCAACGAGTTCTCAGACTCCTTCATTGCTGATCCCGGCGGCAGAATGTTGCCAGCCGTAGGTAACAACCCGTCAAATCACCACAGCTCGTGAGCTTACAAGTCCGAGCACAAGCACCCGACATTCGCTTGTCAATGGACCTAATCCGAAAAAATTGACATGACTGAAATTGAAGCACGGATCTGGATTCTAGGACTGATAGCCTCTTGTAGACGGCACGACTGTAAGTTTTGAGGAGGTAGCAGGAATGGCGAAGCGAAGCAAGTCTTATTCATAAGCGCCGAATGAGGACACTGTGTATCACGAACGTCACGGATTCTCCTTGGAGAGCTAAGGTCAATGGACGGCACGTAATTACCATTTTCAGATATTTGAGCCGGGTTAGAACCGACCCTAAGTACTGGCCGATTCATTCTGCTTGTTCGAAGACGCTATGACTTCTTGGATATCTGTTATGGCTATCACATACTATCAAGGACCTGTATGGCACAGAAACGCTCAGTGTGACATCCTAAAATGTTTTTACAGGGCTTTCTTTACGAGTGGGTGATTTTTTCGATTGCTGTGAAAATTCTAGGGCAAAGTGAGTTCTTGCTGCGACTGCAGTTCTACGTGCTGTACTTGTCGACCGAGGACTTTCTTGTGGGTTACTCACAATGAGTAATATACACGTCCGTCTACAAAGTATCCTACTTTGTCTAAGATGTTGATGCGTACAACTGCTGCAAGGATGATGGACATAAATTGTATGCCCCCAACAACGATGATCTTCCCTGACACAATGTCTCCTACCTCGAGACTGCGGTACGACAAGATTTGGACCATTAGTGCTCGTCCGTTTAGTTCTGTTCTATGTAAACGACCTAGGCGCGGGAAGTCTGCCCGCCAAACTTGCCGTGCTGCAATTACCTGGTTTAGATGAGAGAGTTACGAAGTGGAATAGATCGTGGAAGTTGATGAAAGTTTTCCACGTACCACGCCGTAGACTCGAGCAATCCCTTGCGGGCATATATGCTGACGCCGCTACTGCTGGTGCCGACATCGACCTGCAATCCGACCCATTAAGATCACCGCGCAAGTTGTCTTCCTCGCAGATCAAGGTTCGGCAAATAGTGTACTATCCAGCCACTCATCATCTAATCACACGGCGCTGGTGGCATGGTAATTGTAGATCCACGCCGCAGACTGTGCCTCAATATGCGGAGAAATTGTCGTCAAAGATCATGACTCAATGTCACGCCGCAGGGGTCAAGTTGGCTCGGAAACCCTAAGGTATTAGGGATGTCAAGTGCGATATAAGTTGCGAAGAAGCAAGTAATCAGTATATTGTAGTCATTTCCGGCCAACTTCAGATCTCGCTCGAAGCCTGCAAGACGAACGTTGCCTGCAGAGTGTCGTCAGTATAGAGTCCATCTTATCGAAGCTCACCTTCTTCGAAAATCGACGGTAGCTGGGTTGCCGGACTTACCAATGTTGATTCGGTCCATGAAACACAGGAAGTACATTACCGCGACGACCGGGATGACTCGCTTGGTGACTTTGGCTCGTATAGATGCCAGGAGGCGTTCATCATGATCTTGCTCGATAGGGCTAGCACTGCTGGCAGTTCGTTAATGTAAGTCCTGGTACAACCAGAACCGAACCACTCGTACCTGGGCGACTCAACCCCAGACGTCATTTCCTTCGCAGCTTCCTGTAGGATAGCCATCATGAGGAGTTCTGGTATCGAAGAGCGCAGCAGAGTGTGAGACTGGACAAGTGACAGTATGTTTGGAAAAAGCAGGAAGAAATAAAAGACGAGGGACTGATGTGGGCGGATTCTCCAGCGGGCAGGCCCTGAATCATCGCGACATGGAGCACCGAAGCGAACCCCAAGTGGTGTGACCAGTCAATCTACAAATTGGACGCCAATCTGTTTAGTGCGGCGCAGCAATGCGAATGATGGAGACATGCAGTGCAAGGTGTGCCAGCTCGACTTCCGCTTTTGTTCAATTACCCCACGCATGTGGGTGGGTAGCCGGAACAGGAAAATCAGGATGTCCACTCCTCTTCGCCCACGATTGTCCACCTGTCCGCCAAAATCGTGGGTAGACAACCTTGACCAGGCAGAAGAGCTCTGCAGAATTAAAAGTAAGGGACGCAAGGTGGAGAGGATTAATCGCCGCAGTTGATCTTACTCCTGCGATAGACGTCGGAAAATTGGTTCCGTAGAGACGGCGACCATGGGGTCCACATCGGCCATGACCTGCAGCTACCAATGCTAGTCGTGCAGGCCAGCAACACCTGACTGGTGGACAGTCTATCACCGAGACACGAAGTAAGGACTGGATTTCTTTATCTATCCTGCCCTCGCTTTGTAACAAATATTTCTATGAGGCTTTCCCCAGCTCACGCATGTCCACAGGAACATGAAAGTTGCAATTGTCGGCGCTGGTCTATCTGGCTTGGTTTGCGCGATCGCATGTAGCCATGCAGGTATCGACGTCGAAGCTTTCGAGAAGTCACACAAACTGGAAGAGGTAGAATTCTCCCGAAAGTGCTAGTCACATACGTGCTAACCCATTTGCAGGAGGGGGCAGGTCTTGTTCTCGGTCCCAGCGTTCGGCATCTCTTGAGGCAGCTAGCGATCGACGAAGACAAGCTAGACATAGTCCTCGAGGAATAAAGGTCGTACCATCTTCTGGAAGCTAGGACCGGTACGGAGCTCGCCCATAGACATGGGCCCGAATGGGCTCGGCGTCGTTTCAACGGCTGCTGGCAGTGAGTTGTATCTCTGGCACGCACCTTTATTTCCAACTCACGGCGTCACATAGTCATGCCTCCAGGATGAGCTTGCATGCTCTATTGGTGGCGAAGGCCCACTCTATGGGCCTGTCTGTGCGGACTGGCTGTGAAGTCGAGACTGTCAAGCACGGCGAATCAAGAAGCATGATCAGACTGCAAGGGGGTGAAGAACTCATCGCAGACTTGATCGTAGGAGCCGACGGTGCGCAGGCTACATTGAACGAGTCTTGAAGTGACATGACTGAGCATCCTCTAGGTATTGGGTCGCGAGTACGGTCGTGCGTATGTAATACTAAGCCTTCCGCGACCGGCGACGTAGCGTATCGCCTTCTACTCAGCAGGAGCGATGTCGTGAGCCGACAGAAGGAGCACAACAACTTGACAGAAATACTTCACATGCAATCCCAAGCATATGCTTGGCTGGGTCCAGATCGACATGTCATGCTCTATCCTTTGCCGGGAGGGGCCTTCTATAACCTTGTGGTACTGTAAGCGTTACTGAAGGCCGATACCTTCGTCCAATTGATGTATCTCTAGGTGTCCCGACAATCTTGACGAAACGGTGTATCGTGGATATAGTAAGATCAGCGAGTTGAAGAAACAGGTCGTCGACTGGGACCCACGGTATGTCCCCTCTATCACTGATCTATCACGGTCATACTTATTTGCAATATGTAGGGTCCGAGATCTCGTTGACTGTGCGGAGATCTACGATATTCCGAAGCTAAAGATTCAGCACCTTGACCCTGACGACTTCGACTCGTTCCATCATGTTAGTCACGCCCAACAGCAGCATAGTCGCTGACATAGCTGAACAAATGCAGGAAAATGTCGTCTTGGTGGGTGATGCCTGCCATGCAACGCTTCCGTATCAGGGTCATGGAGCAACATTGGCCATGGAAGGTGCCATGCTTCTATCCACGCTCCTATCGCAGTGCAACAGCTCAAAAGCTGATCTACAGCACGCTCTCCAACTGTATAGTCATGAGCAGAAGTCCCGGGCAAGACTGCAACTACGAGGTGCCTTGAGCAATCGACACTTCTTTCACCTCGCCGACGCTCAGCAATGTCAACAACGCGAATTGTTCCTACAGAGTCGCTCATGGGAGCTGAAGCACAACATGTATGATACGTCAGGCAAATCCTCGGCTTCGTCATGGTTATTTGGAGACCCTGAGTACTCCCAGGCGTTATACTACTACAACGCACAGGAGACCGGGCTGCGTCTCTGGAAGAACAGTACTACCATATAGCTCATTCCCAACGGTTATGATCTTCACAAATTCTACCTTTTAATATTGGTCAAATACTTCCAATGCCCTACGGAGAGCTTCTCTTGCCGATATGGTTCGTATCACTCGCTTTTTTGGCACCCATGCCATCGACCCCTCTTTCTAGACTGCTCAAGCTAGAATTCTTCACGTAGCAGCAATGACTCACTTAAGGGCGAAATCCATTATCTCGGAAGACAGCAACATTTCCGATGCCTAGATCCATGCTGGCTATATTTTTACAATGCGACAAGACTAGCTAAGCTGCAGTGACCATGGAACAGGCCGGTCAGACCTTAGAAGACAATTCGCAACCATAGTGAAAATGTCTCGCCAGGTTATACCATGCTCACTTTTGACCTCCAAGTAGAATGGCATGATGGTCTCGGCCCAAAGTAATCTTATCGTAGTAGTACAGATAATCGGTTGAAAAACAGACATTTCCAGCACGTCCTTTGGTAGTGCCGAAGTGTCCTGGAATCTTGAGCTCCAAAGACGATCCCAAGTTTCATTCAATCTAAAAGTAGTGATGTAGAGCACGTTGTCTTTGGCCGTGTTGCTCATGCTTCTGCTTACGCTATCGATGGCATGCATGGGTAAGGTGAGAGATCTTGATTGCTGGAGGTCAATAACACCATATGCCAGATGACCCTTTCTTAGTATAGAACACATCATGCCACAGAAAGCAATAGAACGATATTGACCACCGTGAGACCCATGCGGCGTGAATTCATCATGGCATGGGAGCACTATAGCGGTCCTCCAAGCCCTGTTTACTAGTTGTGCACGTAATAGGAGGTCGTCAAGGCCGAGGTGCTCGAATACCAACGATGTTAGATAGGGATCATCCCAAATACAGAGATCGAATACTTGCATAGTATTCCGATCTACGCAAAAGGACATCGACGAAAGTATCGCTGTGAAAGATAGGAATGGTAAACTTATTCTTCTCATGGTCTCTTGTGTTTCAGGGAACTAGCTAGTCAAGCAATTCGAATCCTTCACGTAATCGTACCCGTCTACGACATGTAACAAGCTACAAGCAGGAAAATTTCTTAGACACGACACCGCATGCTGCATAGACCAATTATATCGACTAGCGATGTCAGCTCAGAGAGGCACTAGCAACACTCAGATGTTTTCCCAAAATCATAACTGGGCACGAAGGGGACCTTCGAGGCTGTCTGCGTGCCCTATCGTTCATCTGCCGTGCTATATGCAGAAGGCGAGACAGGTTGTTTGGCTGATTAGAAAGTAGACACCTGTGGGAGAGCTAATTTAGGCCTCCATGTATCTCGATGTGACGGAAATGAATGCATTTCGCAGAAGACACTCTCGCGATGTGTTGTGGTCGGATGATTTCAAAAACTCAGAGCTCGATAGGCGTAGCCCCAGCTTTTCTGTTGAATTTTGGACTGTGTGGTGAAGAAGAGAATTCGATTACAGCCTGATCCTCCAAGTAGCTGGAGGCTTGTACATACATAAACATCTACAATATCAGTCTTGGTTCATCATGAATCTACCCAGCTGAATTATAACTTCAAAATAATCTGAATAAGACCAATGACCATGATGGTATGGAGAGAGGAAGTGTTGGTGACCAAATCAGATCTCAGCCCGAGTGGGCTTGGCGACTCCCTATTTCTGGTCCCAGACCAGACATCGAAGCTCAATAACTTACGTCTCCTTTGTCCATCTTCTTCAGTGGTACCAGGATCCTCGAAGGCTGCATGTGGAACGCCTTGTACGAATCGTTAGATTAACATGCACCGCGCTCAAGAAGAGAGACTCACCTGTTTGGCCGTCTGTATCAGCTTGTAGCATCATCAGTGCTTCGTATGGGCTTTGACTTGACAAGTAGTACCATCGATGACGTTGAGAATGGAAGACACGGTAGGACTTGGATTTAGTATGAAGAAAGACAACGTCTGCCTCCATGAAGTCTTCGCTAGGGTGCACGGTGGAACCATCGCAAACCATCAGCGGCCAGCGGCGGACCGGGCTGCCAAGGGGTCGCCATATGCTTCGTTAAGCAGTCAGCGATCGCCGTGCTCCATCATGGATGCAGGAACTTACGTGATCATGCGGGCGCGATGGGTTTTGCGGTTCCGCTCAGGTGTTTCGTGCTGTATAACGAATGTCTCAAGGGTGAGAGGTGTTTCATCTGATGGATTACTATCATAACATCGTATGTGGAGTAAAGCCCTTACCTACGTGTACCGCCAAGGCTGGTTGGTCGTGATCGGTACTGTCGACGTTCATACGTGGAAATGACTGTTCACTTTGACGGATCTACTGAACGATTGGACTCTCGGGTACGCTCGGGAAAGAATATACCGAACCAAGACTTCATAGACCATCACTTTCTCGCTTTTGAGGGTCCTCTCTACGTACTCGGCTAGCCATGAAGTGTACAGCTCTTTCATCGTCTCTTCGTCTTGATTGTCAATGGAATCGAGCGAAGCTGCATCTGTATCCTCGAAGGTGAGTATCGTGAAACCGTTTTTGTCGAGTAAGAAAGATTCCTCACTCGATCGCAGATCATTGACATTAATTTTCTCATCACTCAACACTATATTAGTCTGACGAATACCCGGCTTAATCTCGAATAGCAGAGTGTATGGTTTCTCGTGGATTCCTTCTGAGGTGGGTTTGCGATGATCAGGATGTAGAGAGTGCGTCGTCACTGAGATGCTCGTCATAACCTCCCCGTTGGATCGTTAATGGTGTCGGTATTCGTGGAAGGACGGTCAGAACCGTGGTGCGTAAGGAGATCTATGAACTAGCCCGCACGCGCAACAGAACGTTCCGAACAGTCCTATGGCCCGACAACGCGTCTAAAAGACTGTCTATCTCTTCTTCTCGGCTTCGCATTCGGAGCGCCACTTAATCATTGCGTGACGCTGTGGAAGCCACTCGCTCGCCTGTACCTGATTCCCGAAAGACAGCCCGCCGTCCCTGACGAAACTGCTAGCATTTTACCCACCACGACACGCGCTGGGTTTTGATCACAAAGGCTCACTCACGCGTTCTCAATAATCAAGAGCATGTTCGTGATAACATGCCACGGAGAACTCGTGAAGGGATCCTTGCAAAAGCACTTGGTAAGCGTTTGCCGCTGACGCTGACTCGCAGTGTTCTTAAGCCAGGTGACAGGAATACTGAGACACCTCGGCAGGACAGAACTAAGACCGTTGCGCTCTTTCGTACATAGACGCTGTGCCGACATCGTGATCATCTGCGAATCAACGGGATTGTAGCCATGTCAGCTCTTGTGCGTCTCCCTTCAGTCCGTCATTCTCACTATCGACGGTCGTGCAGTGCGTCCCAAGGTGGACGATGGACACAGCGTAGGAGTGGAGTTTTGGCTGTCATACGCGCTTGTGCAGGGCTACGTGAACGCGAAGTGCTACCACACCCTCTTGTTTATGGTCTGGTGTTGCCTCTCGCAGAATTCGGACTAGTTCGAAGCCACTTCCCGTAAACACGCCGCACTAGCAGGGGTGAGGGCGCGGTACATATTTATTTGCGCACGTGCATCTTCCCCGTAGAAAAAGACTATTATACGTGGCATTATGCGATTGGATTGTATTCAGAGAAGTATACCTGGACAGTCATGGCATGGATCTCTACTCAAGGTCGTGCTCAAAATCATCCTTCGACTTACGCTCTAGATCCAGTCATGGGATATGGTCTGTATGGATGGTCACAAGGCACAGCTTCAACAGAGCCAGCTGTGACTCCAGTAATTCCGACTTGCGACACTCCATCACCTCGCATCGTACTCACAGATGATGATAAGGCACGCATACGGCGGATCGCAGCCGATGATCCGAAGCTGACACAAGATGAGATCGCTGGTGTGGTTTTTGTCGCGTCATTGGATGCTCGAACACAGAAGCTAATCAAGCGGTTGCAGAGTGTTTCCATTCCGAGACTGGAAAGTTCAAGCCTGATCGATCGCTAGTGCAGTTTCCACCCTTTCCGACAGATTGACGAATCCAGTACAATCTCCAAACATCTTCATGCAGGAAGACCAGGCTCAAACAACAGGACACAGGCAAAGGGATCACCGCTTAGGCATGATCAACGAAAGCAGAAAACCGAGAGAAGACGTGCGCGTCCATCTCGAAAGATTAATGCACAAAAAGCTCAAGTGCCAGTGCCATTCGACACACTTGCTGCGGCCAGGGAGAGCAATGCAATGGACGGGCATGAGAGAAAGAGCAATTCAATGGATGGGCATGAGAGAAAGAGGAATGATGTTCAGACTCAGCTTCCTAGCGTTGAGAGCAGTGAGATCGTGACGACAACTCATGGTAGCATCCCATGCTGGTCGATTGAGCTATTGCCAAGCCTTCCAGTGCGGGAAGAAGTCCGGTGGCGCGCGCCGGGCTGGATCGATGGTGCAGATGCGCCGACGAGGCTAAGCACGTTCTAGAGCTCAGACAAAGGGTACGCCGTCGCTAATCACGACCAGTACGATTCCTTGCCTCGCGCTTGGGCCTTACTCGTGGCTTCTTCAGATCCCGACTGGCCCAGTGAATTAAGCAGGAAGAGATGATCCACCCCATTCGGCCAATCGTGTTGAAAGATGCGCAATTCTACAGAGTTGTGTGCCAATCTCGACTGTGCAAGCTATAGTTCTTAAATATTTTATCAGAATCAAGATAACTCACGCACACAGTAGCGCACCAAATGTTTGTCGCATGATCGTCTTTCGCTCCATGGAGACAAGTACAACTTGAGAAGTTTTTCCATCTCCTGATTTGCCACTCCACGCCGCTTTCTCCCAAGCACACCGGCCAGGCCCGAAGCCAATTAAACCAAGCCTCGATGTGTCATTCGATACAGATTGCCCCAACCGGCCGAGCATCAGGTCCGGCTGTTCCCTGTGATCATAAAACCGTAATACCAAAGTCAGGCAGGTGTCTAAATCAGAGATAGTACTCTCATCTAGAAACTAATCTGTCACTGATGCTCCTTGCTAGCGGCCACCTTTTCTATCACAGCCGCCAAGTCGCATGGCCGATGCGTGCAAGCACGCATGATCTGATACAGCTAACTTACCCGGTAGATCTATCTACGTCGAACCACTTCTAATAAGCTAGATCAGGGATATGATAGGGGAGATCTAAAAATTAGCTACGCTATTGCAAAGAACGTGGGCAGCAGTTCTAAAATATTCATGTCAATTAGAGTTCACAGTGACCACAATTAGATCGCGCAGAGAGCCTCGTGGAAAACTTGGGGACCGAATCTGGCTTTGATCTTCTCGGCAATCTCGCTCGATAGGAGGACGCTTTCGCCGTCAGAGCTGTCTTTTATCCTTCCCACTTGACTAGAAAAAGGATTGATCACTATGCATTGTTTCGAACAATATCGTCCGAGTGATACTTAGTATGTGAACTAAGATTGATGTGCCGGGGCTGGACGGTCCCTACCTTATGTGAGCAACAGCATGTCTCCACGAGATTTCCAACTGGAAAAGCCAAGAAGATGCGGGAGTTATACTATGGGATCAACAACTCTGTTCGATGATTTGACAGCGTCTAGGACTGTGATGTTTCTCGACCTATCCGAAAGTTCTTTGAAAGGTGGTGTTTCTTAGCCTGTCGCATGCACGGGGCATTCGGACAAAGTACAGACACTTGCTCAAAATGCTAACGGGCGGTCACGATGAGTCGGAGATGCTAGCACAATATATAGGATTTACCATGTGCATGGATACTGCATAGATCGAAATTGCTACAAGCTTATTAAAGGTCTGGAGATACATGTGTCTTGTGCTGAAATAACTTCTTGATTTGACTTACTATAAAGAGCCAAAGCTGGAAAGTGCATTCAAATTTCCCCATCAAGATTAGATCACGACTCGGCTCTGCCCTGTAATTTGAAGTGGCAAGAGTTGGACGGAGGCCAGGCAAACGGCGGCACTGTGGGTTGCCGGTCAGGGGCTTGGCAGATACTCTGACTCATTCTCATCAAAACAAATTCGCCTTTATTCCAACACACACTCATTTCTTCCCTATCTTTCGCCGTGGAATCAAAGTTTCAAGGCGACACGTGGTGCGAGTCGTGCTGCTGTGCGTGACGTACCGGCGGTCGCACATCTTCTTGAAGAGATCCGACATTCTAAAACTTGGCAAATGGAGCCGAGGTCAATTGTTACCTTGTGCGGGAGAACGCGAAACGATGACCGTCGTCTAGTCGTGCTGAGCAAAATTCGAGCAGCTTCACAAACTTCTCACGACGGTGCCGAACCAAGTGCTAAGAAGGCCATATAAGCCCCAGAACAAGGGCTCGTCAGTCCTGCTTGCTGACAACGTCGTTGGAAGAAGTGTTCTCAGAATGCTATAAAGAAGATGTTTGCACTCCATACACATCGTTCTTGAAATGTACTAGCCAGTGATCTCTCCAATCGACGTCAGCTACGTCTTCAGTCGACGCCACCTATGTTTCACAGATATTGGTCGTGCCGGCCTTTTGCTTCAACAAACGACTGTATCGCACGGCGTCATCGATGAGGAACTCTTGGAGACTAGCAATCAAGTTTTCCATACGGTTACGAATCTGTACTCGAATAGTCCGCACAGCGTCCAAGAGCTTCTCATGAACTTCGGAGCTAAGACTTTGCATGTTGGATTGACAGATCCAAGGCTTCGTCAAGGAGAAGTCGAACGTATTAATATTCATTTCATCTTTGTGACAAAGGGGAAGCCTTGACGAGTTGCCGAGTTGCTTGTCATCGTTGGATTTGTTGATGTCGTTATGGCCACTATTTCGGCTGGTACAAGAGAAGTCATTGACATTATCAGCAGAGTTGGCTGCTCCATGCGCGTTCACACTTCCTTCGAGCTGGGAAGCCCATCCTAGTATGCACGTCATGTAGAAGGGAGACGGCATTTCCGAAAACTCACATTGTTCAGGTCGCCAATCCATAGTGAACAAATCATCTAGACACCATCCTTCCATCGTGCTGAACAGCTGGCTGACTGAATGGCCGACATGCTGGAATAGTGTCACATGACCTTGATGAATAGTGTCTGGTATGCGCAACCCCAGTATCTCATGTAATACAGCCACACCTGCTGCTAATAATCTAGAAATGTGATCACAATCGTGATACTGTATGCAGAAGATCAGTACTGACCGGATTACGACGGGATGTATCATGACTTACCAGTATATCGGTCTCGTTTGATCGATCATCGATGGGACTCTGATCGACTTGTACAAAGTAATGAATAGACGCAACTTTTGAGTCGACCCATATTTCTAGCACTGGGTCATTTCGATCATCAAGAATGAGCTTCAGGGTCTTTTGGTGAGGACATGACCCATGATCTTCGTCCTGATCTCGCGCTCTGCTCGATTCCGGATGGACCACTACTAGCTCGGGAATTCGTTTCCCCATAGCCATAGCTGACAGATCAAGCAGTCTCTGGAACTGTGCAAGGACTCCTGGAATATCATGATCATATGCAGAGACAGTCATGTCATAGTGGTTAGAGGTATCGTCGATGTCTCTAGATCCCTTTTCATAAGCCAAAGATTCCATGACGGACTCCTTCGAGTGATTGGAAGACGCATCGTACTGCTTCGCACCATCATGTGGAAGTTGTAGACTTGGATAGTCGAGCAGGAACATGATATTAGGGTCGAGCGATTGCAGTTCATCATTGTCCAACTCGATTCTGGGCGGTGATTCATACATGCTGATATGCTTCCGTAGTGCTACAGACCTATCGAGTGAAAAAATCTCATTCTTGATTGGAAGATCGTTCTGTGGGCTAAGTCTTATGTCCGTAGCATTTGGCAGGGACTGAGTAATTACCCGTAGGACAGACGTGGACTAATGACTGACATCGTTGGAATCGCGACAGCTAAGCTCACATAACGAGGACAAATGCTGCGAATAAGAGGTTGAAAACGTGATAGCGACAAATCTCGTACACGACGTAACATAACTTTAACAGTTCAAGGTTCGGTTCTTGATTTGTGCCTCGAAGTTTGGTTTCTTCTTGTTTTTGACAGCACCGAGAGCAAGGTTGGTTAGTCCAAACACTGCGCCTATGGCTGCGCCTAAAATACGAATTTATCCCAGTTGAATTGATTTAGTTCTGGACGATTACATAGGCCGTTGTTCTTGCCAGTATCAACGGCGCAGTCAGCAGACTCGATCACACAAATCGCTAAAGAACAAACGTCTTCGCGCCAAAGTATGTGAAGAAATGGACAGTAAAATTATACGTCTTTCGCATGTCTCATCGAGAATATTCTGAGCGCGAAAGATATTCTCTCAAGGTCTAGAGAAAATTTGTGTTGCTGTATTCTTGGACCGAATCGTTTTGGAGCCTAACATAACAGTTGTAGGAGAAGATCGTGGCAATACAATCATTAGCTTAAACCATTGTGAGTTCACGGTAACTTCTTTAAGCTTTCTTAGTGTCATACGCTGTTCAGAGGATGATCAAGGTCTGACCGACCTAGATAACTCAGTCAATCCTGCTGTACACATAACTTATCGATTATGTTTCTCCTTGCTACCAAGACACTTTCATTATGAGCGTTGCTGATTAAATCATCTATATAGTTACTACATCATGCTGACGTATTGGACTCTACTTGCGCTTGGTCTTTGTTCCCTCCTAAGAACTTCTGTCGTATTCTTTCAGTAGAGACTGGAAGACAAAGCAAGTCCAGTCGTTGCAAGTTGCTTTCACGACGACGGTGCGTCTCCACTTCACCTCATCAAGAGGTGTTACTGACAGAGCTTTCTCGCTATTAATCCTGGAAAGACGCTCCTTCATGTATTTGATGTTTATCAGGTCTTCCGGTCCATTCTTCCAGTCACGTCGGCGTCGCTCGATGGTAAAAGGCCGATTGGTGGTCTCAACAATTTCGTAATGATACGATCCCCACTGAATCCAGCGGGGAGCGTCATGTGATGCTTCAATTTGGCTAGTTTTCCGCCCAGAACTGTTGCGAGAATGCTTCTCAAGCTCTCTGGGGCTTCCCAATTCATCGTCACGACTTTCGTGTGCCATGACCTTGTCCAGTTCCTTATCACGTCGTTCTTTGCTCATACTGCCACCATCGCTCCTCATGCCGGCCACACCTTCATGGGTGTTATTACTAGTGGCACGAGTGATGCGTCCTCCTCCTGCACCATTCATGACCTCCTGGACTCGCCTTCTCCGCGTAGTCTGCGTACCTCCGTGACCGTCGGGCTCTCTGTTCTCAGCGATTGCTGTCTCATCAGGATTACCTTGTTGACTGTCTCGCCAGTCTCGCATGCGTCCATGTGATCGAAGCAATTTTAGTGGACGCGCAGGGTGTTCACCAGACAGAGACCTCTTTCTCTTCTTAGTGCCATCAGTCTCAAGCTCATTTGGTCCTTGTGCTTGGTCTCGTTGATCATTCTGGGTCGACTGATCTGCTGTGTCACTCTCATCACTGCTAGTGTCCATAGCTGAACCATAGTGTGCCATGATGGAAGATCCCGCGCAGAAGCGTATGACAGCAACCTAGATACTCTAGGGCTTAAGTATATGAATATACACGTACCACGCACGCTCTGTCGAAACATGTAGGGATATCTTGAAGGCATAATTACTGATCTGAAGTGAACGTCGAAGCGATCACGTAAATATCTGTATGCGTCTGCAAGATCTGTCAGCGTCAGTATAGAGTTTCCTTCGTCCCAGAAGATGACATTAATTACGCGATCGACAGAAAGGAAACATGCTATACTTGTAGTGAATTACGTGGTACTGCCACACGCTGCGATTTGAGTTTGATGTTATGTTGCGCCATTGCTCTCACAGCTTGAACGTGAAGTCATGACGTATGTCAACTTGTCAACATACATCACGCAACGCCATTGGGATACACTCGCCGAACAAAGCGACATAATTGACCACTGCTGCGTCCCTATCATCGAAAAGCTCTCTAAGAACGACAGCCGGACGGTCCATAGAGCATTAATTCGTGATCATTTTGGAATTCCTCGTTCGCAGCCAGACTCTTGATCACACTCCATCGACGAAGACAACGAAGATGTGACAGCGGCTAGCCCATGACTCCTATCTATATACAGTAGATGGCTGTCATTTATGATGATCTGCTCATTGTTGAATGCGGTCTGTGTTTTCATATAGCATCACTGCGCCTACATCGTGCTCCAAATACGGCTCGACTGTTCGTGGCATAGTGTGTAATCTTCTCCGATCGAACCTATGCTTCACTGGACTATCCGCGGCTAATCGGGGAGTGATACGCTCGAAACTTGACTCGTTGCCATTCCATTATCGAGAAGCAGCAAGAGCGTTGATTCATGCTATCTGATCAATAATGGAAATCTAGAGCATATTGACATCCTCATCTTATTATCCTCTTCATCTATATCTATGCTGAAAGATGTGTAAGCGCTACATTGATCAGTTGTACGTCAATTCCAACTCATGATACTCTGTCATATTCTGCTAATCTTTGCTCGAATAGTGATCCACCACTACCTCAGTCATAGTCAAGCGCGCTAAAGCCAGACCGACATTGTACTTAAAATCTACAACAACATGCTTTCCACATGCAAGATACGTTCTACTACCAGATAAACACGGTGGCGAGGATTCTCATTTTTATTGAGTGTGCTCTACATAGGTGAAGAGGAGGACATCAGGTAGGCAGAGGAGCTATTCCGAGGGTCATGTATTGGTCACCTTCGCCGAGCACCAGCATTCGTCGGGCGAATCAGCATCTGAAGATCCCACAGACGAGAAGTAGTGGACAACTTACATGCCTCTATCAGTCGTGATGTCCGAACCGCTTGGACTATCAGTACATCTACGTGAGGTTCAACGTGTTTATCAGAACGCACCTGAAGTGATTTTGAGCTAAGGATGACTCGCTGCGTAGCTTGACGAAGTGATTATGAGACCTCACGTCTCCGCCAAGCGAGAGAGGCGTGTATTTATGACGCAAGGCATGTAGGAACGTCGCGGCATCACTCTCCAAAAGGAGGCATGCTCGTTTGTCTGTGTGCTGCGTCAAGCCTCCGTTACGCTGAACAGGATGAATTCCTGTGCCATTCATTGTTGCGGCGGCGCTTGGACAATGGATGACGAACAAGATTCGCAAAAGTTTTGACATCGACGGAACGATGATCATCCCTAGACATATTTGTAGAAAACTGTTTTCC
Source organism: Elsinoe fawcettii (assembly GCA_007556565.1). Taxonomy (NCBI): domain Eukaryota; kingdom Fungi; phylum Ascomycota; class Dothideomycetes; order Myriangiales; family Elsinoaceae; genus Elsinoe; species Elsinoe fawcettii. Next base: position 21,281 of record SWCR01000040.1, read on the forward strand.
AATCACAATGCTGTAATGTGAATGTACATAGGACATCGGTACGTTACGTGATCACGCCAGGACTCCTCATAACCAGTACGTCTGTCTAGACACATGAGAGAGTGAAGATTGGGAGATCCATTTCTGACCTTGATCCCAGCATCTAACTCCCAACCTGTCAATCAAGGAAACTGGACATACTGTTAATACTTGGAATAAGGATACGATATCTAACGCACCAATTCCTATACCTCTATAGCAAGAGTCGTACTGTCGCTCCTCACATAGTGCATCTATGATACATCCTTATTTGAGCACAGAAGAGCATCCCGTACAGTACATACAGATGGACCAGGGTTGTGCCTTCCATGAATATGTTCAAAACTTCTAACAACATACCCAAGTGATGACTGCCGACGTGCGGTGTGATGGTTAAAGGCTTCTACCGACCGCCCGCAAGTTTGCCGATAAGTTGCTCGTCGATCATGTTAGTAAGCATATCAACAATGGTGAGTCCAGGGAAGCGCTAAACCTCGATTAAAGATCGTCTTCGCACGTGATACATGACTGCCAAATCGATGAGGTCTAGGAAGCAGTATTTGAGGCGTTGCATGAAAACGTATTCTACTCGTTCTATTTTGCTCTGCCGGACCGCCTCGACATGAGAACGGCCTTGTCCGATCTCCAACGTCGACTTTCTGTGCACACAACAACACGTTTATTCCCCTCACCTGCCCTGGTTTATTGAATACCTTCAACATGACTTGGTTTCTTCCTTTTAAGCTCCTTCTGTACCATGTCCATATCCCCCTGTAAGAACACCCGACCGTAGCGTGGATTGCTCCACTCGCTGATTTGACTGGGTCGGTACGTGCTTACATCTTCTCGTGGTTCTGCACCTTCGACTGTCCAATGGTGATTCTCCGTCTCAATTTGAGTACTTCTCAAAGGTTGCTGTTTTCTATCGAGAAGATTTGACAGGACAGCTCTCGGTTGCTCAGATCGGCCTTCAATTGACTCGAGGTAAGTTCTTGTCCCGTCGGTGCGTCGTTTGGGTAGCTTGACGTATCGCGAAGTCTCAAGATCGACTTCATAAACATATTGGGTAATGGAATATGATGTCGTTTGCCAACTGGCGAGATGGACACCTTCGATGACGAGATTCTGCATCGATAATGCGATTGGAAATGGACTTTCTATGACTGTCATCTTAATTGTGATAGTCCCGTGGTGATGATATAGGTCCGTCCCAGGATGGATGTCGTGCTCCTAGAGGTTGAGTAATAAGCTACTCCTTGATTTTGGTTTCGCTGATGCATCGAGTGCGCCTTGTATATATACTTACATAAGATGATCTTCCATCATGCTGTGCAAGGCTACACGTGTCTTCGCTACTGTGTTATCCATGTTCTAACTTGAGATCAAGATGAATGCCAGCTAAGATCGCGGCTGGGACTACGTGTTTGTTTATCAGGTTCGATCGTTCTCGGGATAGGCTAGCATCCTGATCAGTTTCTATGCAGTATTCCTAGACAGCTCAGTAGACCGGTCGAGCAATGCCAATAAACCTGAGACCATATGACGGAGCGAGTGCCTCGTGCGATCTGGTGGGTACAGGGTCATCTTGCGCCTGGACGGCTGAAGAGCTGAAAATTGCTTTGCGACGTACCTCGATCGAAGACTCGCCGAGATCGTTGACAAAGGAGAGATAGTGTGCTTGTCGCGCCTTGCAAGATGTGGTTGTCAAATTGTTGTGCGGCAATAAGGCTCCGTCGCATCTGGGACTGCCGCTGCCGCATCGGGATCCCCGCAGCTGACTCGTGATGAACCGGAAGAACCATATCTCGTTGGGAAATATCGGCGAGAAGGCTGTGTATATTGTGTCTGTTGCGCTAAGACGTCTCTGCCGCAATTTTTCAATTTGAGACAGATGAGGCCAGACATTGAATTTACAGCTGTTGGTAACAAGCTAATGTGATCTGGTCAGGCATAACAGTATTATCGGGTGTTGTGATACGTGCCGCATTACAGTGATGCGAGCGGCTCGTGTGTTCTCTGCCTATCCAGTAGCTATCATTGAATAAGTTATGACACGATACAACAGGAGAAACTCGGGCGATGCTACTACATACACGTCCAATAGTGTTGGACGCATCTCATGCGATCTCCCACGCACAGATTACCAGTCGACTTTGGAGCTCAACTTTCGACAATCAGTCTAGGTGAGATCACCCACTTGCGATGTGTTTGCATACGCACTTTCCTTCGTCATACTTCATGTTCGTGACTAGTCATGTCAATCGTGCTCAATACTGGAGGTAAACGTACTCGACACATTACCTCCGCGACTCATTATGACTGATCCCCGCACGATACATTATAGTGGGCCCTTCCAACTTGGCGCAGCGATCAGGCTTTGACAGTGCTATCATAGTTCTGGCAGTGTCATGTCATCAAGGCATCACCTACAATACCCCGAATGTCGCGGCTCCACAAATGTCTCCGTTGCACCGTTTGGTAGAGACGAATGTTTCCACTCCTCCACTTGCCATAATCAGCATACTCCATAGGCC